>JBCFYV010000811.1:0-45000 GCA_039000515.1 Timema cristinae
TTTTTTTTTGTAAAAAATTCTTTTTAGTGCAGTTTAATGAAGGTCATTTCTGGAAAGTAAAAAGATTTTAGAAAATTGCACTAGCGGTTTGGTTAAATATGTATATCTGGGGAGTTTTCAACATGACAAATAGAAATGTACACTTATTTTTTAGGGAAAATTTTTCTAAAGGGTAATTTACCAAAGACTGATTTTTTATAAAATTTGAAATGTTTTGTAAAAATCTTTAGTATTTTGGCTCAAACTGGGTATCTTGAAGATGCTTACAATAAAAATAATTACATATTTATTTGTTTTTCTTAATAATTCATTTAATAGTAGTGCTGAGTACTGATATTTAAAAAATTGTAATTTAAAAAAGGAAAAAGTTTGAAACATTGCGTTTTACAGCCTGTTCAGCTTAAACGCATCTATGATAGTTACTATTATGTTAGGGATGATGACGCAAATATTTTAGAAGTAATCTACCTGAATTTGCGTAGAAGGAGAGTAGAAAACCATTGAGGGAAATCTACCATCAGTAGACACAACCGAGATTCAAACACCGATCTCCTTATCTCCAGCAGGCTAGTTTAACATGAAAGTGACGACTTAGACGATTCTACCACTAAAGTGGTTTTTTGAAAATAGATTTAACCATTTTGTCAATTGAGGACTAATTTACACGATTTTATAATAACGTAAGTTGATTTTTATAAAATATATTAATTTAATAGAAGTTTACTTATGATAAATTTTAGAAAATTTGAAATCTTTCAAAAAGTGTTTTAAAATGTTATTTAAATGGGTATATGTTGTGCTTAAAATTGACTGTTTTCCTGGGAAAATTTAAGTAGAAATTACAATTTTTTTTTCTAAATTGGAGGGTCTTACACAACTTGGCCCCCAAACATTTTGGAAATTAAAATTTATTTACTTATTATTCTTGCAAAATTATTAAGGTGCAAAATAGTGCTAAGTAAGTAAACAAAATGGCATAATTACAATTTTGATTTAAAGGTGCGGGGGCTGGGGTGAGGGTTCAAGATCTTCATTTTATCTCATATTTAAAAAAATTCTCACCAATCAATTGAGGTGCAAAACGCCATAACTGGGTACAAAACATTTCAAATGAAAACTTTTAAATTGTTACTAAACCAAAATTTAAACTTAGGGGTGGCTACACTTAACATGACCCCCCTCCCTCAAATTAAAACAATCGTACCGTCATTGGGACTGGGTGAAAAACGTAATACTTGGGTACAACACTGTGTAAAACCGGTTGAAAACAATTACGTATTTACAATTTTAATTTGAGAGTACAGGGGCTGTAAGAAGGGACCAACTACTTAATTTTATCTTATATTCAATTTTTCCCACTAATCTATTAAGGTGCAAATAAAGGCATTTATTTTGGAATTAAAAAAACATCCAGTTATCAAGTTGGGGGCTACGCTTAGCTCCACCCCGCTCATGTATTCATTTAAAATATTTTTTTCTTGCTTTACTATTAAGGTGCATAACGCCAGTCTTGGTTGCAAAACGGTGCAAACTAGAACTTTTAGATTGGAATTAAAAATCAACCCTGTAACTTGGGTCGCGCGTGACCTGGGAGTTCTTTTGAAGATATTGGGGTATGTTGCAGGCTAAATATGAATTAAAATACTCGCAGACCACCGAAGGTTTTGATTATTAAAAACACCACTCTAAAGAAACATTCACAGAGTTAAATATACAGCTAAACAATTAAGCAAATTAGGTATTCAAAGTAATTATGTAAATTAATAAGTCAATAAGGACATAATATATATAATAACGTTGAATAAATTATAACTAAGCAGTTCACTAAGCTAAGTAACACTAGTTTTCTTTACATTAATACACAAATGAAAACACATAATATAAAATTACATTGAATTAATTATAACCAAACAGTTCAATGACTCAGGCAATATACGCAATTGTTTGTAAATCAATACACAAATGAAAACACATCAAATAGAATTACATCAAATCAAGTAAACAGCTTGTTAACAAAAATACTGAATAAATAGTGAAATATCCAGATATCAGTTTCCCAAAACGCCTGGCCACGACACAATCCACTTTCAGTGTTAAAGACACTCACGGTACAACGCCACTGGTCTCTGCGCCGTACACACCACACCGGCACATATCACACGAACACTGGACTCGCTGGTTCACTCCCGGTCTCAAAGACTGGGAACCAAGAACTGAGTACCTCTGGCTCTCTCTGACTGTGTATGTATAGGGATGGTCCCAGCTAAGGGTCTGGAATCCTCCACTTCTGGAATTAAAAGTACCGAATCTCCTCCAGCGTTTTCAACATCCCCCTCCCCCTTCCACTAATCCATCAGTCAAGGGAGTAGGGTGCAGCCTACCTGCTAGACAAGGAGGGAGACAGATAGAACAAGGAGCGAAACCAGGGTAAATATTGAGAGCCCGCCAGCCCCGCTGTTAAACAACAATCTCGTTATAATAGCTTAATTCTTGCCCCCCCCCCCAAACACAAACAATCGTAAAATCTCTGGGGATGTTTTGTAAAACTCAACACTTGGGTTCAAAATTGTGCTAAATAGGTGAAAAACAATGGCATATTTACATTCTTAATTTGAGGCTGTGGGGGATGGAGGGAGGGTCCAAAGACTTAATCTTTTTTTTTTTGTATCGCTAATCTAAAAGGGTGCCTTACGCCAAAACAGGAATTTTATTTTGGCATTAAACAAATCCCCCAATTAGTGAGTGGGTGGGCTACGCTTAACATGCCCCTCACCCCATTTTTCTCTCCCTCTTTTTTTTTTTCAAAACTATTCAGGTGCAAAACACCATACTTTGTTGAAAAAACGGCTCAAAACAGTACTTTTAAGTTGGAATTCAAAAAAATCCTACATTTTGATAGGGAGACGCTGCACTTAGGTTGTTCTCCTCCCCTCCTAAACATAAACATTCTTACCGTCTTTGGGGTTAGAGTACAAAAGGGATTCAAAATAGGTGCAAGACGGTGGTATATTTAAATTTAAATTTTGAGGTTGTGGTGATCCAACTAAAGTGATCTGCAACATTACATGAGTATCCCTGCAGATAACAATCACTATTTCGTATTCTCTGTCGACAGCTTCACATGAATGCAAAATCAGCCTGGTATCAGCCTTTTCATGGTTTCCTCTAAGTATGACATCTTGTCACCTTATTGATTTGGCGTGTGTGCCATAAAATAATCCACCTCTTGTTACCAACTCGTATTGTAGTAATATATCCTTCCCTTTCTGCATTATAAACTCTGATAGTAAGAGGGCAAGATCGGGCTTGTTTTCATTTAATGCAATTGAATTGTGCAAAAACTTCTGGAAGTGATACATTCTCTCCACCAATGATCTTGCGAATTGGCTTCTTCTTGCCAAAACTGTTTAACCTTGTTCCTGCTATGATAGTCTCCTCCCGAAGTAACGACCGAAAACTAGGCTAACTCTTGTATGCTCTGCAAAGTAATGTTTCACGTATTGCATAAACATATGGTCGTAGTCGCCAATGGTGAGACATTTATCAGGCTTTCCAAGAGCCTGAATAACTGCATGTCCATCAATCATCACATGTATTTTCATGTCAGAAGCGGGAAATTCCAAGTATGTGGGAAGTCCAGTTATCAAAATAGTGGTAAGTTCTGATTTTGGTGTTGCGTTCATCTTACCTCCTGGCTTAGTTGATAAGAATGGGATTGGAGACAGTTTATGCTTTAATATATTAACCATTTAAACATTTTGACCGGCAGTTACATCACTAAGCAGTCGCTGAAGTAATTTTATTTCAGCTTTAATATTTTTATGTTTTGTTACTAAGTACTGCCTTGTAAAGATCAGCAAAGGTTTTCGATTTGTTCTTTTTAAGTACGGTATGAAACCCAAAAAGTTTCCTTTATAAGTCTTTCATTAACATTGGCAACAACTTTCTGTTTTCCACGTTCTTGAGCTGTTGATCACGAATCACTTCACTTGATGCAGCATCCCTGTTTGCTATTGATAACAGAGGAATGTCATTATCTGAATGAATATCACTATCATCTCTGTCAGCCACGACACTGTCCTGTCCTGTCCTGTCCACGAACATTAAATTATGGACACCAGATTCGTGGCCATGATTATATCAATTCTGATTTGATACAAGTATTAAATACAAGGGAAAACCCAGAAACGATAAAATCCAAAGTTACCACTGATCTCATTGCTAAGCTAGCTTGATTCTGCATTGAAAATATATTTCGAGAAAGTTGAAGAGTTTTGTGTCATTTGGCCAAATATTTACAAATAATATGACAATTAAGATATTAATTAACAGGTTTCCATACATCTACATTGTATTTAATTCAGTTTAATTGGACAGATTAAATAATTCTACACTGCATCCATAAAAAACTCAAAATTACCCATTTTGAACTTATTTGACCCTATTCATCTTGAAATTGACCTTTGAATTCATAAAAAAACGTGGCATCCACTCACATCATTTTCCACTTTTTATGTGTGATTGTTATTTCATGGATGACTCCTATTAACAGAAAATACGGTGAATATTATTTTAAATAGATGGCTGGCTTACTATTATCATGAGCATGATTTTTAAATGAAAAAGTACTAACTAAAAACCAAAGAAATCAATGACTTGTGAAAAACTTTCATTTATAAGTGTAATAATTTTACTCACCTACATACCATTTGAAAAAAATACATATATAATTAAATAATTAATATTCTTATAGGAGAATAAAATTAATTTTATAACACTCCTATTTGACAACTTGTATCATTCTTGAAGATAGGTAATGCTTATGGCACATAATATTGTTACATAAAAGCTCACAACAGAGTGTGATGAAACTAAGGATCAATCCTCCAAGAAGGATATAAAATGAAGTCTGAACATGACCGAGGGTCAAAGGTTTCCTTTCTTTTGTCTTGATCCTATTACTTGCTGATAGTGTGAGCTCATATTCGTCATTGTGAACCCACTTTTCTATTATTCCAGATTCATACATTCTTCGAAGGTATAAATCGAATTTGTCTTGAAAAGGAGAAACATCTGGGTAATGTAAAACGAGACAAACTGAAAAAGGACACTCCTCCATGACATGCATTAGAGGATAACCATCTTCATAGTAGTCGTTTAGTTTTATATAAAACTGGATAAAAATTGATGAATCAACATAAGCCGTGTCTCTATTAAATGCTACTCTGTCTAGTGCACTTTTTATATCATGTGTTATGGAAGTTTTTTGTACAAACATTTTTGAAACTGCATCATTAAAATCTAAACTATCCAATAAAATATCTTTTAGGTCCTCTATACCATCCATATGTGGTGCTGATATTAACAGTCCTGAATCGTTCAACTGTTCCAATGTATCGATTTCAGGGTAAAAATGAGGAGTAGTCAAGTAACTAGTTAAACTTCCTTTATATGTGCTCACCAATAACAAACTTAACAACAAACAACACATGATAAAGAATCTGTGTGATGATGAAACTGATGTAAATACTGTTGCACCACTCGCAAAGATTCTAAAGGTTTCAAACAAAGTTTCAGTTTCGAATAAAGAGTTATGTCTAAATATTTTCCAGCACATTGCAATAATTGGTACAGTACCAATAGCAAGTGCCCAAATATTCTTGTTGAAAGGCAAAATTACGTTCAAATATTGTGGAAAACGATTTGCCTTGGGCACAAGGAATTTGAAATAACTATTTTTTATACAAATTGATGATTTGAATATATTTTTTGAGTGTTTTATAAACACATTTCCATATATATCCGGTTGCAGGTCCATACTAAGCGAGTGTTCTTCTTCCTGAGAATTATAAAAGTCGTCGGTTTTAGGAGTCTTCTTGATCGTCACCAGTGTCGCGTTCATATAGTCAATCAACGTTTTCATACCCATATATTCGGCTTTTGTTTTACCTAATTTCAAACCAAGCACAGTTCTTCCTTCGGTGGTTTTTATTTCATATCCATAAATATCTTTTAATTTATCTGAAAAAATATTTAGATTTTCTTTTTCTTTCAACATTGTAAATGATTCTAAAATTGATTGTTTGTACGCAAATTGGTTGAAAAGCAACGCCGTTGTATTTGCTTGGTAGGCAATTTCAGCTTGGTTTTCATATCCATTTAAGGAAACAGGAGTAAAATAAATCATAACAAAATTCAAAATATTATACTCATCCCATGTCCTATAACAGTCGCTTTTAAATATTTGAATTTGGTATTGATCTTGTGAAGTAGCTATCAATATAAACGGTGTTCTTGGGTTACCAAGGGAAGTTTTCCTAAATTGTGTAATATATGACCAAAAACTCGAATCACTTAACCCAAAGAACCAAAATACCACACTAGGTACCTCTATGGTACCATCTGACAGATGTTTATAGTCAAATATTTTTTCAATTTCCAAAGCATAGTTCTTATTCATGTGTAGGGTTAGAGTAGGAAAATATTCCAACATGTGCACTTGCCTGAACACTTCTTTTGAAAGATGAGAAGAATTTTCTTGAAGAATGATGGTGGCCAGGGGCCGAGGCCCATTCCCTCGACTAACGTCTATGATGGAATGAATTATTTTATTGAAATCTTTACTAAAACCGACAGGTTTAACTAAAATATCAATTTCAGTTTTTATGTTTCTTGTGAAGTACAAGATAAAAATTGTCGTTATTACCCACATATTCTATTAAGTGGTAATTTAACAATGTAAATTTGAAAATATAAAACTATACTTGGTTTTTATTGGGTAAACTACCAATAACAATAGTTAACTGTCCAAAGGTAGATCTTATTTTTAACTCCCAGTCGTATATATTACAATAATATTAGTTTATTTCTTTAAATATTTCTTTGGTAGTGTTTTGGTAAGTGCTTATAAACCCTAAGCTTACGAACCAACCACATAGTCACAGTAGGCTTTGTATCAGCAATATTATAACTTCACATACACTAAATACATTATATTCAGTTTCATGTATACATGCAAACTTATATATTGAGATCAATGATGCACTTTATGATTTTTAAAATAAATGTCCACTTTGTTATGACTTAGCTTTTACCAAAGTGTAGTTCTATCTACAACAATTAATAGGCAGACAATATACAAGAGTATACTTCAATTTGTAGTGCTGATATAGATAAAAGTATGGTAACTATTCTGAATCATTATTTCCAGCAGTATCCATTACTTGTGAGTACAAATCAATTTTCTTAGTACTTTCATTTTAATACGTTAGATTCTGACTAAGTAGATACTCAATTTTAGAAAGACTAGTTTGTGAACACAACCTTTAAATGATATAGTTTGAACATTTCATCATAGTAGGCCTACTTTAGATTTTATATAAGTAAGCCTGCCCTAGTTAGTTATATGTCAAATTTGAAAATAAACTTTTCCTTCCAGGCCACCAAAATAAATATAAATTTCATAATATTTGACAAGATAAAATTAGTTTGCATTAACACAACAACAACCAAAATAGGAAAAACCTCATTCCACAGCCAAATAAACTATTTAAAAAAAATTGTTAAATATTCAATATTTTAATTCTTTGAATTTATGAGGAAAACGTTCTGAAAGTAATTAAAATCTGAAGACCGTCTCTGACTGTATGTATTCATGAATAGCTCAATCTAGTATTTTTTGAACCAATATTGTATAACGACTAATTTCGAGAGGGTTCAATCAAAATTGCTTAAAATTATTAACTTGGAAGTGATTCATATAATGATGTATAACAGACTAGACTTTTTTTTTCTCTGTGAAAAGTTGATTTAAGTGTAAAACTATTATTTAATTCTATTTTACTTATAGCAGATTTTTTAAAAACTTTGTTAACTAATATTTACTTTTGAGAAAGTGTGTACGATTATGTAGTACCATCTTTCTATTTTATTTCAGCCTACTATTTTTTGTTCAAGATTGTTTACATTTTATAAAGATGAATAGTTTTGGTTTTGTTTTGAGCTATAAAAGTTATAAACAAATTATTTTTTCATTTATTAATGGTAGCGTGTTTTATTTCAGACCATCGTGTTTAAAAAATCAGTCAGTTGACACTTTTTCGAAAACAAGGTGCTTAGAGAGAGATTTGGTATAAAAAGTGATGTGGATACTGCATTGTGAAGGAGGTTACTTAACGATGAGTTAAATATCATATATATATCACAAGACATTGTTCGGATAATAAAGTCTCGTAGATTATGTTTGAACAAGATTGAAAACGCACATGGAATATTCATAGTTTTGATTATTAATTCTAAACATATAGGCCTACACTGATAAGATAAATAAAATTAACTAAGACCAAACAAGTCACCGAAATAAATAATAAGAATAATAGTCCAGTCCTTGAAGAGAGGAGCCCTTAGGATTAACGCGTATGGAAGTTTATTTATGAAATTACAATTCTGGACCCTATAGTGGTTACAAAAAGTCAGAGTAGCTTTTTTAAATCCTGGTACTTTCCAAGATGGCGGCCATTTTGTGTAGACCCTATTATTTAAGTAACCAATAATCCGATTTAATAATTTATTTTTTATATTAAAGGTAATAAAATCATCTTTGAATCTTCTAATCATGATTTTCTCGATATTTCCTCTTGATGTAGTTAAATGTCTATTTTTGACAAAGATTTTACTTTTATTGATAATTGAACACGATTTGCAGCTGGATGAGCGGGAAAAAAAAATTAAAAAAAATGAATGTTTCGGGAAATTTAATTTATTAATTTTATTAATTCTTTAAATTCCCTCTCAGCTTAAATTATCTTAAATACTTTCAAAATTATCGTTTCAGATTCTATAGATATTAAACTTATTAATTTTTGTCATGGAATTCATGTTAAATGGACTTAGTAATTTTGGACTCTTAAGTTCATGGTAAAAGCTAAAATCGGTTAAATTTTGAGTAAAACCGTATTTTCAACTTTGATATAATGCTTTCTTTTGGGGACGTAATTTCTGCATATCCACCCCATGGATGTTTTTTTAAACCATTTGGTATCGACAGTTTGGTCCGTTTGATAACAGATAGCCTCGTTATTTTAGTATCATGTAGAGTTATAATCATATTGTTATTTGTTGATAGACTATTTTATATTGTTGCTACAGTTTAAAGTTTATCGTCTGTTAGTTTGAGATAGGGCCGCAAGATGGCGAGATTCTTCTGTAGTCATTGCTTTGATAAATGTACCTGATTTACGTTGCGTGTAACTAGGCTTGAGACCACCAGAAGGCGCAAAATGCTATTTAATATTTTATTAAGCCTTTGATTTGTCGGCCATCTCCAAATGAAAAGAAAGGCCAGTAACGAGTTAATATTCCATAATTCAACTTAAAAGTTTTAGATAGTTAAACTTTCAGCCACTTGGCATTGTGTTGTTTTAGCATCTTTGGATCGCAAGTAAATTTGTGTGCCAGCCGCTTAGTGGCATCATTATTAAATTAAAGTTTGACTTTTTCGTAAATGATTAAAAGTTATTTCCTTTTCAGATTGAGGAGGCCGATAATTTGTTGAAGGCATATCGTTTATTATTTAAACAAATTGAGAGTTGCCAATAAGAGCACTTATCTATTTTTAAGAGTGTATCCTCAATTAGTTATTCATATCAAGGATGTTTGATTTTACCAGTATATTGAACTATGATTGGTTTAGGAAGGATAAATAATGCTCCCTTCGAGCTTACTTCTACACTACATCTCTCATGTTATAAGAGTTCGCTTTGGCTATAGCTATTTCTCTATGGTTCATAAACCTTTTTATGCCTATTAAATCAGGTCCTTTCTTTGGAATGTACATTTCAAATACATTTCTAGCTTCGTGTGAACGCTGATGTCACCTAACGCTCTGAGCTGTCTCACACTTCTTATCAAGTTGTAAATGTTATGTTATTAAAATAAAACACTCTCTTGTTACCTCATTGACTATTATTTCTGAGTGGGGATGCGGAGTTTCAAGAGAGAAGATGTGCCACTATCCTCTCTTTGAGGGAAGTGGGGCAAGCTTGGGAGTGTTAGGGTTAAGAGTAGGGATCTCCTATCTTTGTCTTTTGTATAAATGAACCTTGTACTAATTCATGTTTGCTTGTTTTTTCATGTTGTCTATGACCATGGCGACTACTCTGAAAGCTGACAAGCCAACCTTAACCAAAACTGAAGTTTACTGCCTGAGCTGATACCAGTTGGTGACCGGGCTGTCGTCTAGAGAAATCTTATTTCCTCTCAATGCTACTGTGAGTGAGCTTATATCAAAGTTATGGGGGTTAGGGGAGTAGTTAGGCTGGGTAGACTATGACTGACTCGGGTATTGATGAGGATGTGAGGGGTGATCCATCTGCCCTTGCGACAATTGTCCCACCCCTGACCCTGATAAACACTAAATGCCAGAGTAAGGTTCTTATTGACATCTTGAGTTGATGTGCCTCACTGTTCAGTCAGCCCTCTTATCTTTCCTCCGCACTTACACCGGCCGCGCCAACCATCCTCCCTACTGCCTGGACCGGCCCACAGTCCTTGTTCTCTGAGCCTTCCGTGACGACTCCACCTCAGTACCCAGCGCCAGCGCTCGCTATTCTTCTGGAAGCATCGGAGCATGCCTTTTGTCTGTGTGCTCGCTATTCAGGCGACAACCCGTTTTTAAATTTTTGCGAACCACACGGTGTGACCAATTGGTCGGTACGTGTTGGAACTTGCTCTCGTGCTCCCCTTCTGGAAGCATCGGAGCATGCCTTTTGTCTGTGTCTGTGTCTGTGCTCGCTATTCAGAGGCAAAGGCTGGGAGTCCTAGGCCCACTGCTTAACAGGCGTAGCGCCCTGTCTACAAGGAACGGTCTGACGCTGTACAAGCAGCTGCTCAGGCCGATCCTCGACTATGCGTGTCCCGCTTGGGGTCACCTGGCGGACACGTATATGAGGAGGATGCAGGCGTTCCAGAGCGTATGTCTGAGGATCATTGTGGGCGCACCTTGGTATGTCCGGAATGAGACTCTTCATCGCGACCTGGATATGCCTACCATCAAGGACCATTTCTGGAAACTGGCGCAGTCCTTCTACGCCAGACTTCCCGGTGCCACCAATCCTCTTATCCAGGGGCTTGGGAACTACGTCATCGACCCTGGTGGGTGTCATCGACGTCCCAAAGCCCTGCTCGGATAAGCGAGATGTGTCAACAGTGGTTTGGGAGGCTCTCACCCAGCCCCCCATAGAGTAGTGTCTCCGCACGTAACTCTAAAAACCCTTAGTCGGTTTCTCAATTTCATATCCCCCCCTTTTCACCCCCAATATTACTAATATTATGTAATCTCTGTTTCTTTGTTTCAGAACTTCGCGAAACGCGACAACCCGTTTTTAATTTTTTGCGAACCACACGGTGTGACCAATTGGTCGGTACGTGTTGGAACTTGCTCTCGTGCTCCCCTTCTGGAAGCATCGGAGCATGCCTTTTGTCTGTGTCTGTGTCTGTGCTCGCTATTGGCTCGCGTAAAGGACACTGTCTCTCACGTTTTCCCTCACCAATGGGAATCCGCTGTCTTCCCCATCGGAAAAGGCTAGGCAGCAGTGGAGGGTATATAACATGGTGATTTCTGGAGCTGTTTTTAGTAGTACGAACAGTAGTACCTTCTCTGAGATTCGAGCCACCAGGTATTATATTGAGCTGCCTTTTTCAAGGCAAAACGCAACTGTCTTTTTTAAGACAAACCTGCCTTTTTTAAGGCAAAAGAGAGCAGATTGTACAGGAGACAGGTTTACCCGAACACACACACTAGACTAAACTCGGAAGGGACGTTTCGGTGGTAATTTCTGTGGTGGATACCTAACGGTGCCAACAAAGCCACAGTAGGCCGTAAATCGAGACCGGCTGCGAAACAATACCTCGCAGTCGGCGCACGTCTTCCGGGACACCAGACAACATCACAGATCCTCCCGCACTGCACAGAGGAGGGTATCTTAACCCTTCCACACTGGCCACTAGCCTGCCCTTTTCAGGGCTGAGCGAAATGGCCGCCCCCGACCACACCAGACCGAGTACCAAACAAAACGACACGGACATGGACTACTCCTCTACGGACAACTCAGACATGGAAGCAGACACCGACGGACAGGGAACTTTCACGATGGCCGACAAACTAGGACGGAAAAGGAAATTCAGACCTCACAAGCTACCCCAGACAAAAAAGACACCAACAGAGTTGACAAACAAGTTCGACGCCCTGAAAAGGGCCGAAAACAATACTCCCTCACCACTCGACCAGAACACTGACAAACAGCTGCCTACAACAACCACCACACGCAAGACACACTACCCACCAATAGTGACGCTAGGAACACAAAACTACTCTCAGATAGCCAAGGTAGCAAAAGAGATAGGAGGGGACATTAAAATCACGTACATCACAAACGGACTTAAAATTCACACCACCAACAAGCAGGACTACGACCTGATACAACACTTACTGAAGGACCTAAAACAGGAGTTTCACACTTACACGCTACCGAGGGACAAACCAGTTAAGGTTATAGTCAAGGGGCTCCCTCCCAACATGGCTACCAGTGACCTAGAGGCAGAACTCAAAGACATGGGATTCCCAGTGACTGACGTGAGGCAATTCTCCAGGAAGTCGGCTGCGGACAACACGACTCAGACCGTGACACTTCTCCCTACTTTCCAAGTGACTCTAGCAAAGAGCACAGACACAAACACCATCTTCCAAGTAAAGTCAATTAACCATACCAGAGTTAGGATCGAACCCTACATACCACCACTCAACACAGTCGTACAATGCCACAAGTGCCAAAGATACGGCCATACTAAGAATAACTGCCAGAACAACCCCCGGTGTGTCAAGTGCTTAAAACAGCACATCACCAAAGACTGCCCCAAAAAAGACGCCACCACTCCTGCCCGATGCGTAAACTGTATGGGAAGCCACACGGCGAATTACAGCAAGTGCCCGGTGTACTTAGACTTACTAGAAAAGAAGAAGACGGCACAACTACCAAAGACAAACACACAGAACAAAACTCTGACCCGGACCATGCCCCCACCCTCCAACACACAGAGCTTCCCACCAATGCGGCAGAGACCCGTGGCAAACCCCCCCGTCCCTGAGGCGGCCAAGATCCACCGATCCTACGCCCAGGCAGTACAGGCAAAACAAACACAAGGTCCCCCACAACAAGAAGCCGGTTCAACCGGTTCTGACATAAAAGACTTAATTAGGCTACTCAAAGACTTAAACATAATGAAGATCATTACACATTTCAAACCTTATCTCAATAGGCTCAGACAAACAACAGACTCAACAGAGAAAATGTTTATCATAATAGAGGGAGTGACTGACTACTTTGTAAATCAGGATGACTAGACAAGACAAGACGCGGACCAAGGACATTCTACGCGTTTTTATATGGAACGCGAACGGGATACTGACGCAGGCTCATGAATTAGAAGAACTTTTTAAAACATATGGAATAGATATAGGACTAATCAACGAAACCCATCTAAACCAAAACAAGAGACTTAACTTTTTAGGCTACCATCTATATAGAACAGATAGACCCGGCAGAAGTGGCGGGGGAACAGCAATATTCATCAAAGACAATATTCCCCACTACCAACATATTTTTCAAACCTTACAAAACATAGAAGCAACAGCAATAAAAGTAAATACAAAGAGCGGAGGTATCCTATTCGCGGCCATATATAAACCACCGACCAAGACAATACTACAGAGCGACTTGACGAACTTACGAACTTCGATAAGATATTCTTAGCAGGGGACATGAATAGCAAACACTTGAACTGGAATAGCCGACTGACCAATAGGAATGGACGCATACTAAACGATCACGCGGACACTAAGGGATACACGGTAGTCGGGCCTGGCGAACCGACATTTTACCCCTCAAACCCACTACAGAGGCCAGATGTAATAGACGTGGTCTTGAACAATATAGGGATGACACCGGAAGAGCTCTCAGTTCTTAAAGAACTAGACTCGGACCACAACCCTATATTGTGCGAGATCACAACAAACACAGAAATACAGATAAACAACATTAAAAAACTAAAAACTACTACTAACTGGGAAGGGTTCAAAAGAACACTAGACGAAACAGTACCCGAAAACATAAACATCACGACCACCGAAGAAGCAGACACTACACTCCAACTCTTTACCAGCACAGTACAGGAAGCATACAGAACTAACACCACAATAGAACAGGAAAAACATGACTTGAGACGCCAACACCCAGACCTTGACTTTCTGCTCGCCCAGAAACGAGAGGCAAGGAGAGACTGGCAAACATACAGAACACCACAACACAGAACAGCCTACAATAGACTCACTGCACAAGTAAGACGTACAGTTAAAACTATTAAATGCAACAACTGGAACACATACATCACTGACGCTGCCATGGACCCCAGTAAAGTCTGGAAAGTCACAAAACAGCTTAAATCATCAGGAAACAAACGGTCGGTACCCGCTATACACGGGGAGCACGGTATGGCCTATACAAGCTCAGAGAAAGCGGAGGCCATAGCCGTGACTCTGGAGAAACAGTTTACACCAAACCAAAACCCGAGAGACGCAGACTTCGTCAGGGACGCACAGAGATCAGTACGGGAATACCTATTTAGACCAATAGTGTCACGGGTGGACCTAATAACACTAGATGAACTAAACTACACAATGAAACAACTCCCAAAAAATAAAGCGCCAGGCCACGACAGACTATCAAACGAAACACTACAGAAACTACCACCGAGGGCAATACTCACGCTACTGACAATATTCAACGCTCTACTTACACTCTGTCACTTCCCAGACGTATGGAAACTGGCGACAGTAATAACTCTTCCTAAACCAGGAAAGGACCCAATGTTCCCTCAGAACAGAAGGCCTATTAGTCTCCTCCCCACTATGAGCAAACTATTCGAAAAACTAGTTCTAAAAAGGATAGACAAATTTAGCGAAAAGAATGAGATCATCCCAAAAATCCAATTCGGTTTCAGGAAAAATCACTCGACTATTCACCCCGTACTAAATTTAATTGAGGACGCCACAAAAGCATTTGAAGAAAAAAAACACACCGTAGCAATATTTCTAGACGTTGAAAAAGCATTCGACAGAGTTTGGCACATAGGACTAATTCAAAAACTAATTAAATTCAACTACCCACAATGGATCATCCACATTATCGCCAGTTACCTTGCTCGAAGGAAGTTTCAGGTAGTCATGGACGGAACAAAATCACCCATACACGACATAAGGGCTGGGGTGCCCCAGGGATCTGCACTAGCACCACACCTTTATAGCATATATATTTCAGACATCCCTACCAATCCACAAGTAAAAGTACGACTCTTTGCAGACGACACCATGGCCTACACCATATATAAAAACATAAATTTTGCCAGCTTAAAAATGCAGAGGTACCTAGTTGAACTACAAATTTGGTTCACGACTTGGAGGATAAAAGTTAACCCCACAAAATCAGCAGCTTTGATTATTAGCCGAGGACGCAAACAACTCCCAGCACCACTCACTTTATTCGACACAGAAATACCTGTTAAAAAAGATACAAAATATTTAGGCACTACAATAGACTCGAAACTAACCTGGAGAAGTCACATAGAGGACACAAGAAAAAAAGCCACTGGGAGATATGTACAATTATACGCTCTATTCAAAGGAAGGGAACTAAACATCCACACAAAAACTGTCTTATACAAATCCATGATACAGCCGATTATACTGTACAACTGCGCAGTATGGAGCTACGGACCCAAACACCTCACAGATAGACTACAAATCACACAAAACAAGATACTCAGAACCATCACTGGAGCACCCTGGCGAACTAGAACAACACACCTACATGAAATGACAAATTGCAGACCCCTCCATGACATATACAGGGAAAGGAACAAAAAACTCTACGAACAGGCAGACACACACACTAACGACATAGTACGGGAACTAGGACGTTACGACCCTACTGAGACCAGACGCTACAAGAGACCACGGCTGGCGTAGGAGAGCATTATTATGACTAACTCAGTGTCTATTATAATCTTGGAAAAAAAAAAAAAAAAAAAAAAAAAAAAAAAAAACACAACCCCCGATACCTAGATTTAGAAAAAAAAAAAAAAAAAATTAGAGTAGTAATTAACAAAATTGACAATCGACTACGCCAGACCAACGGGATCAACGACAACCCACCACCCAACTATCCCATCCTTGCTCCAACCCCAGACCTGACATTCACAAGTCGCTCATTTCATGCCATCACAACCTTAGTCACGGCCGGACGCCACTGGGATAACCGCCTAGGTCAACCTTCTAGCCAGAGAATAACGCTGGCGCCACTGACGGCCCCAGATGGGGAATGGAAATGTATCCACCTCACTCCTAATCCCAAGAAAAGAAAATCCTACCCCAACAAGAAACTCTTTATAACCTTTGCCACCGCCGGACTCCACTGGGATAACCGCCTAGGTCAACCTTCTAGCCAGAGAATAACGCTGGCGCCACTGACGGCCCCAGATGGGGAATGGATATGTAACCATCCGCGTCAAACCTATTCCATACAGTCAAGTTAAACCTTTCAATCCACCTCCCGGAAATCGACTCATGAAACAACAACATATATCATCATCATACCTTATACACACCTTCCCACATCCCAACAAAAGAAAATCCTCCCCAAATCCCGAGACCCAGCGCGATCGTTCACTATCACCAACTTCACTCACAAGTGTCAATAATTATACAATTGTTTGTACAAGGTATCAATTTATTCAAGAGGCCAGGAGTCACGATAGTGACTCCGTACTCTAACACAAATATAGCCCTTTCACAGGCGGCCTAGCTTGGCATCAGAGTCAAGGTAGAAATGTTCTGCGTCGGGCTACAAAAACCATACACCTGTAGTATTCTGCAGGCTCATTTCATCTGTTCCATTTCATCAGGTAAATAAGTTCATTCGCGAGGTTAAGAGTCATGACAATGACTCGGTACTCAAACAACAAATCAGCCCTTTCATAGACAACCTGGCGTGGCATAACTGTCAAGTCAGATGTTCTATGTCGGGCAACAGCCGAACGGCAGCTGTTTTTAGTGGTGACCCACCCAGGCGAACCACCGTTACTAAAGAGCATTGTCATCGTTACTCCCTATCCTTCCGCAACTATCCCTTACCGACCATCGCGACTCACGTTGCCGAGACTGTTCCCCTGCCTCCCACCGCGACTCACGTTGCCGGGACAGTTCCTTTGCCTCCCACCGCGACTCCGTTTTGCCGGGACAGTTCCTTTGCCTCCCACCACAACTCACGTTGCCGGGACAGTTCCTTTGCCTCCCACCGCGACTCACGCTGCCGGGACAGTCCCTTTGCCTCCCACTGCGACTCACGTTGCCGGGACAGTTCCTTTGCCTCCCACCGCGACTCCGTGTTGCCGGGACTCTGTCCTCTCACCCTTCAACCTGATCGTCCCTTCCGATGGGATGGGATACACCCGCTGTGCCGGCAAGGCCCACCGAGAGAAGACCCTAAATAAGACAGCGACAACCAAACAATACTCCACCCGTGGGCCCCTCTTCTACGATCTCGACTGCAACCGCCAGACACCCGAACGCCAACATTCCGCTCCAGAATCTCCAAGAGTCCCTGCCCCCGAGTTAGCTAATTCCTTCACTCATCTTCCCTCCCATCGACCATCCGACCCCCACCCACTCCAATTTCCCCTTTTAGCCCTGAGGGTTACCATTTGCATACCCTAGCCACCCCAGAACCCGCCTATGTTTTCTCCCCTATCTCCCTTCCTTACCCCCACCCATTAGACCCGCGAGATCGATGCCTAGAGACAAACGTCGCCCGGAGATTGAACTTCTACTAGACAAAACCAGTTACCCCGAAGCCGCATTGAAGGGATAACAGAGTCATATTCGAGTATGTGATGTACAGGATAACACCACCCAATTAAATTTCGTATGCTTAAAATTAGTGAGTGAAAATGAGTTTTTAACACTCTGTTTATCCAAAACATCTGGGTTTTTGACACAGT
Organism: Timema cristinae; assembly: GCA_039000515.1. Lineage (NCBI taxonomy): Eukaryota > Metazoa > Arthropoda > Insecta > Phasmatodea > Timematidae > Timema > Timema cristinae. Next base: position 18,109 of record JBCFYV010000811.1, read on the forward strand.
TATTTCCCCATGGGATTCAGGGTAACCTATCCTTGATATCAGCTATCGACCTTAGTTTGTATGTCTGATTGCCTAGTAGAGTTAGGGAAAAATTATTTATGAAAGTTATACACTGGTTTCTGTACCCTCACAAATTTATGAGGAACTTCGTGTTATCGATTACGAAGGTGGCTCAAGTGCTCAACAGTGGCCTCGTGGAGCACCAGCTAGTGGACATTATTCTTGAAAACGTCTCCCCCCTTACCAGGCGGCCTTTTGTTTTAACGAACAATCCCACAAATGTCCAGGAACTATATTCTTTCGCCTCAATTATGGAGGGCACCCTGCTCTCGGAGAAAGAGTATTCACTGACGCATGCACTGTCGGTGATAAATCGCGTGCGTACGGTTTTGATTCCAGAGCCTGCAAATATGGCGTTATCGTTGGACCCTGTACCTGCAAATGTTCCCAATAGGAATGTTTCTGGAAATAGCCCCGGGAGTTCTGTTTCTAGGAGTTTTTTACCCCGGTACCTCTGACGTGTTAGGTTTTTTCGTTGACGAAGATTAGGTCATGTCCAGAGGCAATATATAGCGGGAAACTTGTAGGGCGTGCCCATAGTCGTGGTTCGGTCGCGCCTATTCACCCTAAGCCACGTGTTCCTACCTCTGTTGTCACGATTCAGGTGGGTGGGGAAAAATGTGCTGGTCTGTTAGACACTGGGGCCACCCATTCGTTTGTTTGCCATGAGTTTTTACAAAGATTAGACGGCAAAGTCAAAATCGATTATGTATCAATTCATCCTCAAACTTACGCTGTAACTAACGGGCAGAAATGTGTTCTTTTATATCAAAATAGGTATATTTTAACGGAAACGCCAATTTTTTGTTATCTTGGACCTGCCATTTGACATTATTCTGGGCAGTGATTTCATGCTCGACTCTCAAGCTAAGTTAAATTTAGGGTGCCTGGAAATGTCCTTTAACTCAGACACGAGTGAATGTATTCCATTTTGTGTCAAGGATAATCCTCGAGGTTTTTTCACAATAGATAAGGAATTCGAGGCTGTTAATCGCGTCTTTAGTCGATTTCCTGATGTTATCACCGATAGATGGGGTATACCGGTGAGTTCAGGTCCTTACTCCTGCGCGCCAAATAAATTGGAAATTTTCAGAAATCTTATCCAGGACTTAGAAGAGAAATGAGTTATTCATCCTTCCCAATTTACCTATTGGAGTCCCGTATTTAGGCCTATCATCCCTTGGCAAGATCAAGGGCATCACCTGGTTGTATATTATAGAAAACTCAATAAGAAGATTGTCTTCGATACATATCCTATGCCCAGTATAGAATCCTCCTTCCAACACTTCGGTGAGGCCAAGTACTCTAGTCTGATTGATTTGATTGCCAGTTTCCTCCGATGCACGTTCTTTGAGTCTTCAAAATAATACCCCACATTTATCAATTTATCAACCCTGGCAGATTTATGAATTTAATCGCGTTCCTTTGGAGGGCAGCGCTCAGCAGAGTGGCACAGCTTTTCTCTTGAACTCCCCCCCCCCCCCCCCCCCCATCCCTACTCAGAAATAATAGTCAAGGAGTTAACAAGAGCGTTTTTTTTATTTAAATAACATAGCATATACAACTCGATGAGATTATAAAATTCTTTAAATATTCATGGAAACTGAGACTAGAAGTGAATTTGCTACCACACTGGTTGATCAGCTGTTAATATAATAGTAGGCATACACTTTCTCCCATTACAGAGTTATTGTTACAATTTGTTTGGTTTATTTTATTGAGTTGTAATAAGTAAATTTATTTGTCCAATTTGAATAATGGGAAATATATCTATATTGCAGCGTTATACAACATTGTGAAATGCTATCTCCCCTAAATCTATGTACCGTATTTGTAGTTTGGAGTTTAAGTTGTTGAATCGTGATTAATGGATCTCATTATGTAAGATTTTCAAAGGGCATCTTTTTATTATGCGAATCTATAGAGAGACTTTTGTTGTGCGAATTTTTTAATGAACAAAAAAATAGAGAAGTACAGCGAAAAGTTGACAAAAGTGCAAAATCTGAAGAGATAAACTAACGATAAGCACAAAACATGTACTGAAGGACTGGAAAACATATTCCAGAATCTAACACAAATTATTAAAGATTTTGCAGAATTCAAACAAACACTGTCTGAAAAAAAGTAAGATTGCCAAATTCTGGATTGAGTTCAGTCACTTAGTCCACTTGGTTAGAGCTCTGACAAGAGCCGGTCGTCAATGGAAATCGTCCTTTCCCCTCCACTGTTTTGTATTTTTTTCGAACAAATTATGCTCGCTGGTGTTCGCTTTTCTCGGGAATATGCGACAGTTTCCTAAAACAGTTCCAGAGGTCTACGAGAACTTCTCCACAGGAAAATATATTATTAAACGAACAAATGGAAACTTTAAGGCCATTCTCACTGACATGGCTCTAGAACAGACTATCAAGCCTTCACAGAAAGGTACTGCAGGAATAATTAGAACCTCCCTGACTTTGTAACCTCATGGGAGCCTATCTACCATGAAGTACTTACCAATATGTTTCGTTCAGTCAGTGGTGAGAAAAATGAGAAATACGAGATAACTTTAAATCACAAGTTTTCCCAGTCACAAAAAAATACAAATGAAGAGAGAATTGGTAATATGTTGCAGTTAATAGAGCGGTATAGTTAAAATCCAATCCATAATACTGCAAATTGTTGTACCAGATTACACAATTTAGTGACAAAGGAAGTAATCAAAGAGGAGATCAGATGACAGCTACTAAGTTTAAGGCCAAGGGCATTGATGCTTTATAAGGAATTCCGAAAATAAAGAATCATTAACCAAACAACGTCTATCAGTGAAAAAATATCTACGGTAGATCTAAAAACATTCAACATCTGCCCCGTTTGTCTCTACAGATACTCTCTTTCTCTGTCAGACAACCGGTGGCGTATACAAGAGGGAAAAAAACAGTAAATATTTGAAGGGTAGAACATACGGCAAAAGAAGATAGTATCAACAGTGAATTCAGTTTATTTATTAAGAGACATGCAATCAGTTATATATTTACATAATGTAGCACATTAATTATATTCTATATTAAAGCATGTAGGAGTGGTCAGTCATAATTTAAACCATAATAATAATGAGAATAGAAAATGGTGTAAAAGGAGTTACTCCTTAAACTAGAAACGAGCCAAGGCTACAATGCTTGGTTCCTAGAAGTTATGGCTCGTAACTCCTTAAAAAGGAGCGTTGGTTTTCGACACCACAAAAACCATCTTTACAGCAACAGGTTGATTATATAACTCAAGTCATTTAAATCCCATTTAAATATTTGTTACATGATAAACCTTAGATAACCTCCCAAGAAGTGGGAAAGAGTACAGCTATACCTTCCACACTGGGTAATCAACTTTAATTACGAGCAAGGCATAATTTAAAGAGTTACGGAGCTAGCCCATAACTGAAAATGGCATGTGCTTCTTAACTCTAGCTACTCCTTGTAGGAGTTGTTAGCATCATAGTCCAGTATTAGAGAAATTAGCATTCATGACCAATTATGGCTCCAAACTATATTGGGCACTCACTCACCATAAAGCTCAGGCCGGATACACATTATTAACTAACACGACACTAACTGTCATGTAACTGAATTGTAATAAAGTTAACTTACATAAATATTCCAAGTCTAACGGCGTCGGAAGGGGTCTGGACCTAACAATAATCAACACTACGCGGATCTCCACACAGGGTTGTCGACTAACCCACAGTTTGAACACCGTACAAAATCACTCTACAATATAATCTGCTCGAAAACGGGCGAATAAGAGCCCAAGACCCAATTATTTTGACCATAAAGCCATGAAAGTATCTAACCTACCTAGCACTACTACAAAGCTTAGACCATAGGAAGTATGGCCTAAAGTTATGGGGAGTTGGACTGTCCCATCAAAACACTAGTCAGAAGGACATAGCGAAAACTAACCATAGTCAAAGAAGACTAATCAAGTTTAAATATCAATTCGTACTATTGATAGCAAGGGGTGATCAATTTAGAGTTTAAAACAATTAAACTCAGGCTAATGAGCCTTCACAGAGCTAGCTAGGCATTAGTAATAGCGTAAAGGCGAGGACGCTTAAGAGTCCGTGAATAGAACAGTTCCTATCTTGTTAATTTATAGCAGAAGTTATATTACTAACAGCCTTGTCTGTAGAGTGCTGGTGTGACGTGGTGTCCAACCATCTTCAGAGCAGTAGATGAAGCGAGTATAGTCGAGGTCTGTTGATATTCTCGGAGCAAATATTTGTAAATGAATACAATACATATTCTGGGAGGCAGGTATTTTATACTGTCTCAAACAGATGGGCATGGAGTGTTAGAGGGGGGTGTCTAGACGGCTGTAGATGGTACTAGAAGCGTCCCACGCAGCTGGAAAGGGAGAAAGCGTAGGGCAGCGAAGAGCGTCAGTTCATATTTGAAGACTCTTGGTCATACGCGTGTGTGTGTGGTAATGGCCCACTTCTATTCATACCACCCAACCATTGCTTTAAAGGATTACCGCTAAACACAGTACACATGGAGTTAGTAAAATGTATCTATATTGAAATAAGCTTGAATATATGTAAGGGCTAGAACTCTAGTCCGTTACATTTCATACAAGTCAGTGAGAAAGGTGAAACGTCTACTTCTGAATAAAAACCGGTTAAAAATTTGATTTTTGGACATAGAGTCCTTGATATTTTAATAGAAAGGGAGTATGATTTAAGAGAATGGTTAAAGTACGACGTAGTACCTGACAACTACCTGTTTGACGGTAGTGGATTCATGACAAAACCTCAAAAACACACTCTGGTCAAATAATTGGAAATAAATCTTTCGCCCATTGACTTACGTGCCACACAATAAGTGACCTTAGAGTAAAACACCATGTGTAGTTGATGTAATGGCAAACCTGAGAAAGGATAAATATCAAATGGCTGAAAACATTTACAGATTTGAGTGATATATATTTATTGAGGATTGTATTACACAGTGAAACTGTAAGTTGAGTTGATTTTAGTTTTTACTCATTCTTGAATGGGTCAGTAAGGGACAGTGAGAGAATACGAAGAAGCAATTTAAAAACTATTGGGCTAGCAGAATGTGCCCCTTTACCTGTAGACTTTGAGGATGTTTGGCCATCCAATAAGAATAAAGAGAAACTTCAGGTTTAAATAATCAATTGGGTCTTCTCCTAAAGAAGCCACAAGTTTACAGACATTTTCCTTATCTCAGTGGAGTAGAAGGAGAAGAACCTATGTTTTTCAAAGGTGTTCACACACTACATAAATACTACATCTGCAAATTTTTTAGCAGCAGTTTAGGAGAAGCAGATATATTAAATATCCCCCATTGTATGAATAATGTTACGCATGGGTATGAGAGGATTGACATATTATCAAATGACACAGACGCGTACTTGTACTTTCGTTACATTTTTGGGCTTTGATGTTGACAAGTGTGAACCATACTTAACTAAATTAAGGAAAAGCAGGAGATCCAAAAAACAACTAAATCTAATAGGGTCAAAAAAAAGGGGACAATAGGAGCGAGGGCTTGGAATTCTGTGCTTTGAATATTTTAGGCCAAACATTCAAAAAACAGACCTCGCAACTCCCACCAGTTGCGGAAATAAATATAAGAACGGTCTATCTCAAGAGTTAGTAAAAAAAGTATATTTACTGCTGAATTAAGTTAACCATAAAAGAACTAACATATAACTTAACCTCATATACTTAGGGTATGGTGGAACAATATTATGAATTAGAGCAGAATTTGTGTCAAGTTGGTATTTATTTGACAAACATTCAATATTGTGAGAGAAAATATAAAAAATTAGTATAATATGATAAAAATTATATTCACTAAATATCAGAGACGTCATCAAAATGTTCTATTACTATTAACAAAATTACAAAGTTTATATAATAGAAAACATCAATCATTTAACTTGAGCGTCATTATCACAGACAAACCAAATAGCTTGAAATGGCTTCAGCTCGTTAAAAGGTTATCTCAAAATTAGTCATGAGTTCATTAAGTTACTAGAGAAAACTTATCATTAACCAAGTTATCCTTAAATAGTTTATTACCAAAGTGTAGTTCCCATTAACACCCAGAATATATAAACCAATAAAACGCTTAAACAAGCCATATAATATTTACCCTAAATTCTATCCAATTATTTACATTACTTAGTAAGTGCACCATAATTTGCATGAAGGGAATGTGGAAAACAATTTTGGATAAACCAACCTCAGTACACCCGACCGAGATTCGAACCTCGATCTCCCTATTAAGGCTACTACGAGAGTAGTTCCCTATACAATGTGGCCACCGAAGCGGGTACTCTTAAATTGCTAGACGATATCTGGGAGTATATTTTTGAAATGTAGGTTTGTCAAACGACCTTCCATCCGCTATTTGTACCCATTGCCAGAATTCATTAAACAAATTATTTTAATATCATATTCTGAAAATTGAAAAATGACACCTGGACACGGGAATCGAACCCGGGACCTTCGGTTTAGTACGCCAATGCTCTTACCACTGAGCTATCCAGGATTCGTTCCGTGCCCATGGTCATTCTTCGCTCATATTTTAAGGCAAAGTCTATGATGGACGTGCGGAAGTCGTCAGTTTATAAACATGTGATTAATAAGATCACAGCCATCAGACAACGCAGCCACCTGCGAATCGGTAGTTGGCAATGTATTTAAGCCAATTGACAATTATATTATAATTGTACGGGATTGCATATATTAATGAATCGGATAGCCGAAGCTATCATCTATGCATTTTAGTGAGGTTAGCTCCTCTTAGATATCATATTCTGAAAATTGTATTCGAGTCCGTGTCCAGGTGTCATTTTTCAATTTTCAGAATGAATTCACTAAAATATTAATGGAATTCACTAAAATGCATAGATGATAGCTTCGGCTATCTGATTCATTAAACAAATTATTTTAAGTTTGTCTTAAGTGTGCGCTATAGTGGACCTCTTTTTCAGTTTTGGGGGTGGAGAGTGAGGGCTGGGGTGAGTCATAGTTGCTATGCTCACGAACAGGTGTCGCTAGTTTCGCCAGTGAGTAGGTATTGTTATTTCGAAACATTTCATAGAAAAAAAAAGTATAAAGAGGAAGGGGTTAAGGGGGCAGTGCTGTTAGAATGTTGTCAGCCGGTTAATCTCTGGATTCCTTGAAAGTGTCAAGAACTGTTGGGGGCGGCCTGAGCCTAGCCTAGCTCACTCACCTCTCTTAGAGTAACCTTTTCACTAGCCATTTTAAATTACTAGCATGTGACTGCGGTTGCTTCAGGTTAATAAAGTAGTATCAATTTTAGATTTCTAGCTTTGACAATCCCATCAAATTTTTTAAATAATTTTTACACAATTTTGTTTCATTAAAAAGTTTTAGTAGCTAGTATATTAAAATTGTAGCCACAAGGTAAAGAAAGGTCTAACTCTTTTGAATTTTAAACTGCATTATATTATTTAAAATTTTATTTCTATTTTTAATGTATTATATTATTATTATTATTATTATTATTAGCACCAACTCTTACTGCCCGTTCGGGTTATACGCACTTACGCTAATGTGTAATGATATGGTGATTGTGAGATGAAATGGAGGACCTACAGTTTAACGTGGAATCCAAACCACGGTGATGGCCTGACATTCCCCACATTCACAAGATTTCTTGTCAGCGGTGAAGGAAGGTTTGTCAATCAGCTAAATCTGTGCCGGGACTAAGGATTGAACCCCGAACCTCAGCACAGAAGTCCGACACCTTACCCCTAGACCACCAGGTCACCTATTTTTAATGTAAACACTATGATCTACCAAATAAATCACACTATTCATGTCCTAAAAAAATTGACAACACTATATTTTGTTTTGCAGAAATTTGCCTGCTCATATTTGATTTTTTTTTTAAATAGGACCTATTAGATTTTATGGAAGATTTTCATTTAGGGATTAGTTCTTAGACCACTAGGCCACTTTTCCGTGTTATTTTACGAGACTTACAACATTTTAACCGTCAAAACTATCTGGATATATTTTCTAAGTAGGTCGGGGAAAGGAAGGTATAATTTATTAATATGCAGTTCACACACATTTACGTGATAAATAGTGAAAGGCTATTTAAGGGGGCCGCCTCGGTACGTGAAATAGTATCAATCGTGTGAGGAGGCCTCGTCTTAAAATGAAATGCTATGTGCTGTTTTCTTGAACTACAGCGTCTGTCTCTGTCTAATCTTATCCTCTCTACACTTTCCCCACCACCCCATATCTACCACCCCATGCCAGGAGAAGAGAAGCAACGGAAAGGAAACCTATCTCAAGGTCAAAAGGAAGAATGCGCGGCTGATCGCCCTACATAGTCCAGCCCAGCCGTCAGCCTGTATGTTTATTTTGTGGTATTTTGCTAGCTTGAGATTCTCGTGAAGGGTTCACAAACAAGCACAATCAATTCTTGATTAGATGGTTTAACTTGTCTTGAAACTGTATAAACCGAACGGGTAGTAGGACGCGATGCTTTAAAAAAAACAATTTTCTTGAACACACACTTTTATACATGTCACTTTATTTATGGAAATGTGAATATTAACTATACAATAATTAATCACGTGTAGACCAAATTTATATTTTACCTCATTTAGTTGATAACAGTGGCGTCGGAACCGAGGAGTATAAGGAGTTCCATCACACGGCCCTATACACCCAACCCCTCTTAGATTTATTCTATCGGAGAAAAAGGTTTAGTAAATAATTATAAATAAGGTATAGTATACATAGATAATCGGTTAATTGGTCATGTGTAACCTATTTTACACTCTTAATTAATTTTAATTTTAGGTGCCTATTCAAGCTATCAGTAATTTTCTCTGATTATTCTAGCTGACAGGAAAAGAGGAAGGAAAGTTTTTGATTAAATGCACCCGTATTTGTTTAGTTAAAGGGCTGTGGATAAACTATCTTAGTATATAAACTATAAACTTTCCCACGCAGGAGGACAAAATATTTATTAATATTGGATACCTTAGCAAACTATTTTGCGTTCTACTTGGTTTATTTTAGGGGAGACTTCAATTAGATCTATAATACATACGGGTAATACGGATATATCGAAGTGAGTGCTCATAGAAATAAGAATATATAGAAAGAGGGTGGGGATAGGGGTGTTGGTTGAGGGGGGGTTGAGTGTGGTTGTTTTAGAGCCCAAAAACAATTAAGATGTATTTCTTCATCAACAAAGTGGGGGTAGTTAGAGATCTTTACTTGAGTTTACTATTGTTTAAACAGTAAACAAGATAGAGTTACATTATTTGGCAAATTAAAAATAAAATCGTAACTCCAAATAGTTTCTGAAAGCATCCAATTTACAAAAATATGACAGTGGAAGCACACTTCAAATATCTTCTAGACGGGGGATCCAAAGTACAGAAGTTACAAGTCAATAGTCAATCCAATCTATTACTTATATAAGATTCATACTTTGAACAAAATACTTCATGAGGCTATACAGACTTGACAGCGTTAAATCCAGTTGGGTATGTCTCACACTCAGGTATGGATTCAAGGGTATTGGGAATAAGGGGCTATAATCCCCCCCTCCCCTTTCAGCTATTTTTCAAAAATTTAATTGACGGATTGAAGGGTGCTGTGCTTCTCTCCAGAAATACGTCCAATGTGTTCGAACATAACATGCTTCACCTTGTTTAACCTGAACCCTGGCTTTCCCGCACACTCCCCTCCTATTTCACTCCTCCTTTGTGTAATAAACAGCGTGTTATTTACTATTGATTTTATTTTCGTATTTTTACTAAAATATAGTCACCGGAATTAGGCATATTTATTTTTGACAGTTATTTTTTTATATTAATTTAAAAATTATAATCACAAAGGAAACAGTGGCTATATCTAGAAATTAAAGATGGCAACCAAATCCAAGATAACAGATATTTATAACCAGTATAAGTTTAATCAGCAACTATTAGGTACAAAATATACATAAAGAGCACCATTTTGAGCTTTGGAAATATTTTTTTTTCCGGAAGTAAAAATACTACTGGGGCACGGACCAACACTTTATTGGTTCCTAAAGGTATTGCTTTTGTTGTGTAGCCCCCCCTCCCCCCCTTGAAAAAATCCTGGATCCACCACATATCTAATTGTATTTATATATTGGGTTATTTTCAACCATTGCTTTAAGGTGATTTAACATTGATAAATAATTGCTTTGTATTTAATCTTTTATTTATCATTCATGTTCTTCAGGAGAGGGGGGGGGGGGCGAAGGCTTGGACCCACTGGATCCCCTTGTGTGTACGCCTATGCTCTAGAGGGATCTTATTTTTAAAATTTGCTAGAAGAGGGTCACTCCAACTTTATTTCAGATACAAATAATTTAAAAAAATCCAGGTGATGACTCCAAATTGATTCTAAAAACATCCGATTACCAAAAATGTCCAGGTGAGGATAATTTCAAATAGCATTTAAAGACATAAATTAACTTTTCAACTAAAGGCGAGGACCACTCCAAATGGCTTTTAGAAGAATCTAAATAAAAAAAAAATAAAAAATGGAGATGACTTCTCCAAATAGCATAAAAATAATTTGATTTTCCAAATTTGGGGAGGAGGATATTTACAAATAACTTTTAGGGACATCCAAGTTTCAAAAATTTATCTTTAAGAGGGGTAGAGTAAGGTAGGAGGTGAAGGGGGGAAGGCAACTTCTCAAAAAACTCCTTTTTTGCTTACGGCCCCCACCACCCCGTTTCTTCACAAATAACGTTACGCCGCCACTGGTAGCAGACAATCCTTGCAACTGGTACAAAATGATGGTGCGTGCAGCCCTGAACTTTTTTTTAATTGACCTACTATTGTCAACCAGAGAAGCTACGGCGTAGAGGTTTACAAGGGTGAAAGTAGAGAAATTGAATTTTATAGCTAGATTTTCATAAATAAGGCATAGATTAGAATTTTTTTGATACAGTAGTGATGAATTTTTATTTAAATATTTTATATATATATATATATATATATATAATATATATATATATATATATATATATATATATATATATATATATATATGCATAATTTGTATTTCAGCTAGTAGCTCAAAAATCTCAGACAAAAAGTGTAGTTACCTGAGCATTTTATTGCTAGGACATATTATATGCATGCAAAATAATACAGGATCTAATTTTGTCAAGCGTGTTCAAGTATTAATTATTGTAACATAAAACTTGTAATTTTGAAAAAAACTAACAATTTAATTTTAAAAATTTAAAACAAATATTCCAGTACTCTATTTTTATTATTATGTACTCATGTGAAAAAATATTATACTTAAATTTAATTTCTTATACATTCTTAATAACACACTTTTGGTTTTAAAATAATCCTTTGTTACTTTTTGAAAACAAAACTATAAATTAAATATTAAAACAACAGTACAGAAAAAAAATATAATTTACTAGGGACGAGGAAGTATTTGATACGAAAAAGTGCTCTCACATTAGCGTGTATAAAACCAAAGTAAATTTCACATTTAAAAAACTACCGCTAATGCACCTTGGTGGAGATTCGTGAAGATTATCTCAACATTTAAGGCACTAGGTGACCTGGTGGTCTAGGGATAAGGTGTCAGACTTCTGTGTTGGGGGTCCGGGGTTCAATCCTCGGTCCCGGCACTGATTTATCTGATTGCCAAACCCTTCCTTCTCCTCTGACAAGACGTGTATTAATCACAACTTGTGAATGTAAGGAATGCCAGGCCTCCACCGTGGTTCGGATTCTACGTTAAACTGTAGGTCCTCCATTTCATCCCACAATCACCCTACCATTACACATTAGCGTAAGTGCGTACAACCCGAATGAGTACTAAGACACGGTGTTAATAATAATGTAAGGCACCAATCCTGAAACATTTTTCAATATTTAGTGCATGATTAGTGCTTTAAATCCTGCTGTCTCAAAATTAGTTCTTTATATACAACGTACTAATAGGCGTACACTACTGGCTGAAGGAGACTAGCTTCACACAACCCCATCATGTAAAGCAATAATTCAGAAACACGTGTCAATACTTAGTATATAATCCTTGCTTTCAATCAATAGTGCTCAGTAATGATTAGAAATTTTAGGTTTACATCCAAAAAGTTGCTTGAATTTACAGTATATCACTAACTTCTATATCTTGATACGACCCTAATTGTTGCCATATTTACGGTCAAATAATACGGGCTTTGTTTAATATTGAAAAGGCAAATTCACACTTACTCATAAATTAAATATGTTGCTCAATATTTTTATATTGTAAAGCTGATTTTGGAACTTTTTCAGTTGAGACAACCAATCAGGCACTAAGCATTATAATAATTGCTTTAGATTTAACCTTCACGTATCAGAACTGAATTAATCTTTATTAAAATTAAATGTTATCTTGCGTGTAATAAAAATTTTGTTTTAATATATAGTTATACATATTTTAAGAAATTAAATTGTCCATTATCACTTTGTTGGTAATTAGTATACGTACAGTAAATATATACTTTCCCCTCTCATTTCTCATCATGTAATGTTTTTTTTTACAATCCAAGGCATGGCCAAACAAATAAATGTTTTAAATCTAAGAAACAGAATTCAAATGATGGTTTTTTACTTCACGGGACTAGCTTAATTAAACTTCCGGACGGGATTTTAACCCCGTCCTCCTGAATATAGGAGCAACAAGGTAAAATTAAACTAACACGTAACTGTTGAACAGTGAACTAGCCTAATTTTATACTATTATTATTATTATTATTAGCACCGCGTCTTACTACCCGTTCGGGTTATACGCACTTACGCTAATGTGTAATGGTAGGGTGATTGTGAGATGAAATGGAGGACCTACAGTTTAACGTGGAATCCGAACCACGGTGGCGGCCTGGCATTCCCCACATTCACAAGATGTCTTGTCAGAGGTGAAGGAAGGGTTTGGAAATCAGATAAATCTTTGCCGGGACCGAGGATTGAACCCCGGCCGCATTTTATACTAATAAATCAGTATGTACTTACTTTGATCCATCAATAAAACGCTTCTTCCATCCTAATTTTTTTTTTGCGGTGAGCATATAGTCGAAGTCTAGTTTTTTTTCCCTTTAAGATAGCCCTTTTTGATTGTGTTATTGTTCAAAGTCAGAAGTTTTAGTTTATAGGAAAAAAATATAATTTTATGTTATTAATATATAATTATAATAGCTATCATAAGAAGGCAAGCATACACAACTGTTCGGAAACACAGGACTAGTTTGTAAACACATTTATTCATACATTTACAATAAAAGCTATAACAGATATTATTATTTGAAACCATTTTAAACGCCTATTATTTAAACATGTGCCGGCTCACTGTGCGTTGTCTCAACTCTCAACAAGGCGAAGGCAGACATCCAACTAAAAGAGCGCATGCGCATGGTGTCAACTACCTTTCCTTTCCTTCTTTCTCCGGCTATTCTTTACTTCCAAAGCGTAGATGGGGGATATGGCTGCGCCACATGATGGCCGAAAAGCATTAGCTTTGACGCGTCAAAACAGCAAAAGGAATTAGCAATTATCTTTACATTTTCTGTTGTGACCTTATCAAAAAATGACTTAATTTGTTTCTGAAAGGTTGTATCTAGGATTATCTAGTAGTTACCCTCGTCTCAGAACTGTGACAATATATTTAAATGGCCATTGAAAATGAGCAAATTACGATATTTCATTCATTTTTTATATATATTGATTATCAAGATGTAAGGTTGAGAGTACTAGATAAGCATGTTCCCACCTTTTCTCTTCATTTTGGCTTAGGTTAAGTTTGGTAAAAATAAAACACTACCTAACCATGGCCTATTTCCTGAACGTCTGTAACGCATTCCAATGCTCAGGAAGGCGGCCCCCTTAAGAATAAAGCATCTACGTATAAAATGCCGGGATTCAAATCCTGAACTCCTCGTCACTGGCAAACAGGACAAGAATAGATTGAAGCCTTTTCTGGATTTCTCACCTATTAGAGTTGAATAAAATTAATGGAAACATTCCTAAACATTCTTCAAAACATTTAGGATGCAGAAGACAAACGTTCGCGAACCTTTGTTTCAGGTTTTCATATTTTTATCCCCATCTTCCCAGTTCAATCTTTTTGGATGTTATGGAGAGTAAGTATACCCTGCTGTTGGTTAGAAAACAGTTTAGAAAATTCAAACATATTTCCTTACGGTCAACATTGATAACATTTTGCTATATTATTTGAGTCATTCTATAGGATTTGATAATATTTATTAAAGGTGACAGCTGAAGATAGTATGACTTGGTGAATGAATATATTAAAATTGATTTAGTAGCTTTATTAACTAACTTCTACTGTTCTTCCTACCAAAATCATACTGTAATTACCTGTACCGCCCTTGGACTCGGGAACTAGACAATTTACTTTGCTTCCAGAAGAGGATGAGTAGGCCTCACATATCTCTGTTGACCGCTATATATAGTCAGATTGTAATAGAAAGAACCATATCGTGTCAACTGCCGCGTAGTGTTTTGCAGTTGTCACTTTGACATAGTCTTCATCTCAACAGCTGCCGAAAGAAAAAGAAATGTATTTTCGATAATGTTGTCCCTCCTATATTTTATATCTTTTAAAATACTCTTCTTATGGCGATCCATCAACAGTTCAACTTTCATATAAAGGGCCTTTTAGTTATAAAAGAAATTTTTCTGCCATTTTACTATATTTTTAGCGTTATCTTATAGTTATTGATGATATATCCATAGTGGCAGCTGTAGGTCATACGGCTTGACCCATCAATACAGGGGAAGTAGATAGATCTAGTATAGTTTCTAGTTTTCAGGTAAGGTAGGCCCTTTCTATTGAAACTGGACTGTAGTTAAATTTGTTTTTAGCCCATACTTTCAATGACATCGTTTAGTGGCAATAAAAAAGTTATGTTTCAGTATCCGTTCTGAATAATTAGCATATACACATGATAAACCAAGTCTATGTTATATCAATTTTGGAATTAAATTTTATAAATATATTTTGCCTTTATTTTTTATGTAGAAACGAAATGTCACAGTTCCATGCCGGTTGGTACGTGGACAGAATATCAAACTCATCTAGTCAGGTTTGCAAGTGACGTGAAGATAAAAAGGTTCAAACTACAGCAGGGTGTACTAAGAGTGTGTTTTTATGAGTGGTTTCTCTCTCTTCCTCAATGCAAATCCAGTAACATTAATTGTCTCAATTCTAGCTTTCTCAACACTATCCCATTAGTGTAAATTAACGTCTTTAACCCAAATGAGCAGTAAGATGTGGAGGAAAAACGACTTACATGATTCATCCCAATATTTGTAGGCCTGTTATAAAAAGCTGACATTATAGTTGAGTTTGGGTTGCGGTCATTCAATTGGTAATTATTTAATGTATTTAAAAACGGTAAGTTTAGCCAAATGTCAGGGGCTCGATTAAAGTGAGGTGTCATTTTTCTTTTATATTTGTATTAATACTAAGTGAATGACCGTATTCTTAACAATATGTATATTGCGAATATATCCAATAATATACAAAGGAAACTGTAAAAGGGCCAAACAAACGCTTGACTCCAAGTCATCAGTGGCTTTTTCTGACAGCTCTAATGTAGGTGATGAACCCTGTATATTATTTTTAGCACCGCGTCTTACTACCCGTTCGGGTTATACGCACTTACGCTAATGTGTAATGAATGGTAGGGTGATTGTGAGATGAAATGAAGGACCTACAGTTTAACGTGGAATCCGAACCATGGTGGTGGCCTGGCATTCCCCACATTCACAAGATGTAGCCCTGTATAGTTCAGGGATATTAGAGCATTGGCGCTAACTACCTGGCTCAATTTTCGCGTATAGATGATGGTTTTTATTTATATTTGAATTAAAATTAAACATGCCTTAAATATGGCGTAGTACAGTGTTCGGATTTACGGTGTTTCTTTAAATGACACTTATGGACAAACAGTAACATATTATAAAGGTAAATTTTAATTTTTGGTATTTTGTAGTCATTGGCAGGAACCTTATTATGAAATAAAGAAATAATCCGTTTTCTATTTTATTATTTTTAACTTACATGTGGGGCACGCACTGTGGTAAAATGTTTATGTAGTCTGTACACAACGTTTTGGGTACAGTTAGAACATTAGGAAGGAACTTTTTTTAAATACCAACATATTTTTTTGGTAAACATTGAAATGTTGAACTATATTATTAGTATAAATTGATAGCTATTGATAATATCTATGAAAAAGTTACAGCTTTAGATCACATGACGTATGGACACATGATAATAATTTAAGTAACGTTTATAGCTGTCAGATGCTATTCTAGTACGGTTTTTCTTGTATAAACAGCCACACATAATGTAGGGTTATTCATTCGGGACTGAACATTTATTTTTTTAACTCATGATTGGAAAATCATAAACTTCACTTTCCTCATGGCAAGTATGTACCATAGAAGATGTTGGATGGGCACACCGATAGCGTCCAGACACATAATAGCCCGACGCTCCTAATTGTGTGGTGTAGAGTAAGTGTTCAATCACGAAAGCACAAACAATACTGATAAAACATTTTAAAAATGACCAAAAGCTACGAAAGAGCTTTCTAGTGATAAAATGATTGACAGTTTAAATCAAAACACTAAGATAATCATTATTTGGTAAAGCCTAGAAAAGTTAACTACTTTACTAGACACAAACAAACCAAAATATATTTATTCTTCAATGTATTTGAAAGAGCATGCTCAAAACTTTCAAGATGTGTTGGCAAGCATATAACTGGTTAATGACCCAGACCGACCTTGAACGGGTTGTGGGGGTGGGAGGGGGGAGAAGAGGGTGTTAAGCTATTCCTGGTACCTGTCACCCGACATTGTCTAAAGAGAAGGTTGGGTTTGGTGGAGGGGGTAGGCAAGCTACGTAAGCGATAGCAGAATTCCTTGCGGGACATCACTGAACTAATTTAAACAAACTTTGGCACAAAATTACGTAGGTTCTATGTGGTATTTTAATTTGAAAAAAATACGTACCTTTATTTGAGCTGAAATTCATTGTTTATATAGAAAAAAATTGACCCCACTCACAACGTAGAAATGCAAAATTTTGCATCAATTTAGTCAATTAATCAATAAGATTGTTTATAATATCTTTCTATAGAAACATAGAAATATATTTGAACTACAAAATAAAAAATACCACGTACTCCTGCGATATTTCATAATCCCGGAAAAATGTACCAAAGTAGGTGTTATTTTTGCTCTTTTCTCTGCCCAACAGTCCCACCTTCATGCAGCCTTAAGAAGTTATTTATAAACAACACCAAGGAACAACAACAAGATTTTTTACGCTTAATATCAAGGCCGTAGCCAGCCAATAATTTCGGGGGGGGGGGGGTGGTTGGCACATCTCCCAATTGACAAAAGCTAGAAACAATTCTAAATGATAAACAGTTCTATAAACTATCTGAAGTATTTTTCTGCAACATAACACCATAACTACAGAAGGTTAGGAGGGATTCTAAATATTAAACACTTTTAGAAACTATCTGAAGTATTTTTATGCAACATAACACCATAACTACAGAAGGCTAGGAGAAATTCTAAATATTAAACACCTTTAGAAACTATCTGAAGTATTTTTATGCAACATAACACCATAACTACAGAAGGCTAGGAGAAATTCTAAATATTAAACATCTCTAGAAGCTCTCCGAAATGTTTTTAACGGTAAAATAACCCCCTAACTACCGTAAGTTCGGAAAAATTCTAAATATTAAACACCTCTAGAAGCTATCTGAAGTGAGGTTTTTATTTGCAACATGACATAATAACTACCGAACGCTATAAGAAATTATAAATATTATATTATTATTATTATTATTATTATTATTATTATTATTATTATTATTATTATTATTATTATTTATTATTATTAGCATCGCGTCTTACTACCCGTTTATAAATATTAAACACCTCTAGAAGCTAAAGTACTTTTTATGGTAACTCAACACCCTGTATGTGTACCTTAATTTTTATATTGTTTGAAACATAAGTAAAGCCATGTATAATTTGTTCATAAATTTCGTGTTGGGGGCTAGGGGGGGGGGGGGGGTTGAACCCCTAAACCCTGCTTCCTGGCTACGGCCTTGCTTAATGTCATCGTATATCTTCATAAATAACGTATTATGGCTACCCTCAGACTTACTAAGAGTAATTTTAGATTAAAAGAATTATAGAAATAAATCATTTAGAATCGAATTGATAGTTTTATTCTATAAAAAGTAGTTGCTGCCGCCCAAATCAAACCGGCCCACCCGGTGGCCCGGTCCACCCTTATGGACCGACAGAAACTTATTGTAGGTACTCATTAGAAGACCTCAGCACAGCAGGAAATGAAGCCATGCATATTAATGAATTCCCGAGAAAACTAGTCGCGACAGGACCTCTGTTAGTTGCGCATGACGTCACTTTCTAGAGAGCAAGGCCAAACCGAGCGCTGTTTTAGATAGTTGGATCAGTTTTTCACATCTCCAGTAGCGCTTTGAGCGGTAAGGTGTCATACACACGAAGAATTTCGAGGTGGGGAGCGGATAGGTTTAGTGCCTGCATGGATTTGAGGGATCTCTTTTGTGTACAACAGGCGAGGAAGGTATTTTATCAATAATGAAACTAATTTAAGATTTTTGAATCAATTTGAAAATTTTAAGAACCTTTGCTTGTATCTATGAAGTGCTTTTCAAATTAATTGGAAACATTTAATTGCTTCGTAATAATGGTAGATTTACGGAGTGCTTTTTCTAATTGATTTGAAATATTTAAAATATATAATGGCGTTGCTTACTTGAAGAGTTCAAAAGTTATTTTGCGAAGCTAGTTGCATCTTAACTTGATGCACCTAACCAGTCTAAGCAATATCACGCTTAGACACCAATGTGCGGAATATAAAGAGAGGGAAAAAAATGAGTAGTTCAGCCTGCAAGACCTATTGTTTATCTGCAGATAGCACTTCCCCTTTTTCTCTGACGAGTTTACACGGTTACAATACTATTATCTCCTGAAAACATTGGCTTGCTTTTTAAAATCACATTTTTCCTGTTTTCTTTTATAGATATAAATTATTCTACCACGGAAATTTTTAATCTTCATCCTTGAAGGATGAATTCTACAGGACATTTTCGCGACCAAGCCATATAATCTAAGCTATATATGATTTATAAAAAAAAAAAAAAAGTGATGGAGAGCTACTTCAACATATAAAATAATAATTTTGTGACACCATAAGACTAATTCTAAAACTATTTAAGAAACTGTGATTTTTGTTTTAATTTTAAATCTTTATAACTCGCTGAGTAAACTTACTAACAAGGGAAAGTTTATCTTGACCTGTCATGACGCAGGCAGCGTTTGTAATTGTGTTGAATTTATTGAGCACTTTCTAACTAATTTGAAATAATTAAAAACGTTTCTCAGTGTTGGATCAAAGAAGTGATTTTATATTGAATTTGAAATACTTTAAACTGTTTGTATCAGTATTTGTTCTATGGAATTATGATGATGATGATGATGATATAATAATAATAGTCTTTCTGAACTAAATCAATATGTACTTCAGTGTACGGAAAGAGTTCCTAGTACTAATGTACAGTTTCCCAGAGGTCGTTTGAATGTATTAACTGAAAATCATTTTCGTGGATGCTCTTTCCATGTGCCGAAGAGATAAGGTGATGGTGATGGTGAATAAAACCGGGTGAAGCAAATGAAGATCTTAAAATAACTTAAGCCTAGTTAATTAAACATTGGTGAACATGAGAATTACTCCCCTCTTGAGAAAAATCCCCTGTACTAGTTGGGAATCGAATTTGAGACCTTTAGTTCAGCAGCCATGAACTCTGACCACTACACCAGTTATTATGTTCAAATGAAATGAAATATTTCTGAACGTTTGTAACAATGGTGACTCAACGGTGTCTACCCCGTTTTAGTTTCCATAGATAAAGAAGAAAAGAAAATAATTCATAGAATTTTCTTACAGGTATACAATCACATTTTCTTGGGAGGGCCTGAAAAGTTGCTAGAGGATATTGCACTTGGACTATTCATAATTAATTCCTTCCTTGAGGTGTTATGGAGGAACTAGACTATTGCACTTGGACTACTCATAATTAATTCCTTCCTTGAGGTGTTGTGGAGGAACTAGCCTATTGCACTTGGACTACTCATAATTAATTCCTTCCTTGAGGTGTTGTGGAGGAACTAGACTATTGCACTTGGACTACTCATAATTAATTCCTTCCTTGAGGTGTTGTGGAGGAACTAGCCTATTGCACTTGGACTACTCATAATTAATTCCTTCCTTGAGGTGTTGTGGAGGAACTAGACTATTGCACTTGGACTACTCATAATTAATTCCTTCCTTGAGGTGTTGTGGAGGAACTAGACTATTGCACTTGGAATACTCATAATTAATTCCTACCTTGAGGTGTTGTGGAGGAACTAGACTATTGCACTTGGAATACTCATAATTAATTCCTACCTTGAGGTGTTGTGGAGGAACTAGACTATTGCACTTGGACTACTTATAATTCCTTCCTTGAGGTGTTGTGGAGGAACTAGACTATTGCACTTGGAATACTCATAATTAATTCCTACCTTGAGGTGTTGTGGAGGAACTAGACTATTTCACTTGGAATACTCATAATTAATTCCTACCTTGAGGTGTTGTGGGAGGAACTAGGCTATTGCACTTGGACTACTTATAATTCCTTCCTTGAGGTGTTGTGGAGGAACTAGACTATTGCACTTGGAATACTCATAATTAATTCCTACCTTGAGGTGTTGTGGAGGAACTAGACTATTGCACTTGGACTACTTATAATTCCTTCCTTGAGGTGTTGTGGAGGAACTAGACTATTGCACTTGTACTACTCATAATTAATTCCTACTTTGAGGTGTTGTGGAGTAACTAGACTATTGCACTTGGACTACTCATAATTAATTCCTTCCTTGAGGTGTTGTGGAGGAACTAGACTCTTGCACTTGGACTACTCATAATTAATTCCTACTTTGAGGTGTTGTGGAGTAACTAGGCTATTGCACTTGGACTACTCATAATTAATTCCTTCCTTGAGGTGTTGTGGAGGAACTAGACTATTGAACTCGGACTACTTATAATTCCTTCCTTGAGGTGTTGTGGAGTAACTAGACTATTGCACTTGGAGTAATTATAATTCCTTCCTTGAGGTGTTGTGGAGGAACTAGACTATTGCAGTTGGACTACTCATAATTAATTCCTACCTTGAGGTGTTGTGGAGTAACTAGACTATTGGCCTTGGACTACTCATAATTAATTCCTTCCTTAAGGTGTTGTGGAGTAACTAGACTATTGCACTTGGACTACTCATAATTAATTCCTTCCTTGAGGTGTTATGGAGGAACTAGACTAATGAACTCGGACTACTTATAATTCCTTCCTTGAGGTGTTGTGGAGGAACTATACTATTGAACTCGGAGTAATTATAATTCCTTCGTTGAGGTGTTGTGGAGGAACTAGACTATTGCCTATTACACTGGGGCTACTTGAGACTCAGGATAGGAACTTTATCCCTCCCTCTCCCCTCCGACACAGACAAAAGGCTTAGCGAAAAATACTTTTGGTTGTTACTGAGGTTTTGAAACTTCAGCATTCATCAATATCTCCAATTAGATTCCTTTGACGATAAGGGATTTTTGACTTATCATTATATATTGAGTATGTATTAATTAAAATATAAAGTAAACTAGACTTGCAATTTATTTGCTGTGAGGTATCAGGACCATGTGTTAACCAAATAAATGGTACCACCTAATCGCACAAACTTTTTCATTTTTGGTGTTATAGCTTCAGAGATAATTTTTAAATACAGGTTTCTTATTAAAAATACTTTTAAATAATTTCTACTCATAAAAACAAATAGATAAATTTCAATCACAATAATCACTATTTATATATATATTTAAAACCAAACTATTCAAATATTATAAACAAATTCAAATTTTCGAAAATAAAATATTTGTATACTACCCTAAATTTATCATTTAATACTATCCACAGATTACCATTTTAAATTAAATCTTTAAGGTCAAGTTCCAAAACATTCAAATGTTCTATAATTTATTTAAAGTAAACTACCATTAAATTAATATATATTTAATACTAAATAAAGATACAATATTATTGATATGTAAAAAAAAAAAGTCTCCAGATACCCATTTTGAACCAAATCCCTATAACCATTGTTAACATATTCAAATTAAAATACAGTCATCAGGTAACTACCCATAGCCAAATTTTCCTCCCTAAACAAGTATAAACCTTTATTGGTGATGTTTATGACAAGCACTCCCCAGATGGACTGTACATTTAAAGCAAAATCGTTTGAGCCATTTTCAAAATAATTCAAATTTTCAAAAATCACTCCTCAGCAAAAGACCCTTTATTGAATTTTTACCCTAAGCAAAGTATACAGGATAATTTATCATGCCAAACACTCCCAACATATCCATTTGGAACCAAATTGTTAGAGCAATTACTAAAATAGTTCAAGTTTTTGAAAAAATCACTCGTCATTAAACTACCCATAAATGAGTTTTTACCCCCAAAACAAGTAGACACTGTTATTTTCCATGTCAATAACTCCCAAGACGGAACCAAATCGTTAGGGCCATTTGTAAAATATTTCCTGTTTTTGAAAAATCCTTTATCTGTAAACTACCCTTCAACGAATTTTTGCCCAAAAACCAATTATATAATCCTATTTGCCATGTCAAACAAACCTTAGATGTGCATTATAAACAAAAGAGTTGTAACCATTTTGAAAAATATGGAATTAAAAAAAAAATTACTCATCAGAAAACTACCCTTATTTGAAGGGTTAGAGTAAAAATAAAAATAGTTGTTTGGTGATATAGCCCTATAAAAACTAAATATCCAGTTTGAAGAAAATCCATCAAACCATTTTGGTTCCGTGGCCGGGGACAGAAAGGCAGGTAGACAGACAGACAAATAGTAGAAGCCACTTTTTTGAGTTCATGTTCATTTAAAACTTAAAAATTAGTCATTATCTTGGGATCGCTTATCACGATCACAATACTTTCTTTTTATATGAGAAAGTAAAAACTTATCATTACAACAACTAGCTTTATTTAATTCAAATCTGGCGGGAAATTATAGTATGATTTTGATAACTTCTGGTGGGATTATAGTGTGATAAGATTGGCAACATTCACTACTTGTACGAACCCTCTGATACGAGTATCAGTTTGGAGTGCGAATGCGTCGATGCCTGGGGAAAGACGTGTAAAGACAGTCGATGAAACGTAACGGCAAATTCAGAAAATAGTTCTATAATCTTCAACTAATATTAATACCAATTTAATTTAATAAGAAACCCAAGGTTCAGTTTATAGTGCGTATGTCTATTGAATTAAGAGTCTCAAGCTCAATTCCTACCATGGCGAGAAATATATATCATTGGGTAAAATTTGGGTTTCCTCATCCACAGTGAGATATTACTGGCTGGAGGACTGGGTTTTGTGTCTGCTCTAGAATTAAGCTAGTTTGTAAGTCGTGGGCTGAATAATTTATTAATCCTCTTCCATAGCCAAATGGTCCGAGGCACAATAGATTGGACTGCCAATATAGTGGAGAGATCGGGGTTCGAACTACACTTGGGTGTATTTAGGATAGTTTTCCCTAAGTGGATTTTACACTCTCCCTCCATGCAAGTGCGAGTGGGCTTCCTGTAAACTTAACCTTCCTCATCCCTAACATATTGGCGCGATTAGAAGTACATATAACTGGAACGAGTAGTAAGATGCGGTGACAAAAAAAATAAATCAGTCGGTTTGGATAAAACACATTAAATATTAAAAATTTAAAGAACTTAAAACTATTTTTTACAATTCATTAAACAAAAATATGATAATATCCTGTTATAAATTATAATATAATATTTGTTGTAATCTCTTATTCAAACAAAGTATGCGTTATTGAGCTGTCCAAGGTATTGTGTGACGTGTATGTGTCGGCTGCAGACGGCTATTTTCATGGCGTGGAACGTAATGAATAATACAGCACGATATTTTTCTTGCAATAATTGCAAGACAATGTTTGTACATGACATTGTTATGAGGGGGTGCTCTGCTACCCCAACCCTCTCTACACAACATTGTTAAATGTATAAGGGAGCGCGCTGCTCCCCAACCCTCTATACATAAATCAAACAATCCATAATATTTACCATCGGGACGAGATTAAACTCCAGGCCGGGTGCACTGAGCTTGATTTTCCACACGTGATGCATCCCTTTGGTTTATCAATTCAATCTCCACGTTAGTTCGGATGCATTTCCTCTCAAACTATCTTTCTCCCTCCTACCCCTTAGCTATTGTGTTTTTAGCTTCTTATCTAAGTTATCCACATATTTACACCAATTATTAGGCACGGATGTGGAAGGTAACATTTAGAGGAAATAAGCAGCATTTTTGTGGTGAAGGAGGTGGAAACCATTTAGAAAAAAAAAACACTCATAGCCGGTACATCGATTCGGGATTCGGACCTTGATAGTGAATCCCGAAATCATTTGACCATCGATGCGGATCCTACTCCTTAAATAAAACCCGTAATGACAAGTGTACTAATGGTCCGGCCCATGGCGTAGTGCTCAGTGTATCTGGCTACGAACCTAGGGGTACCAGGTTCAATTCCCAGCGGGTACCTTGGGTATCCTTATCTTAAGGGGAATGATCCCAATGGTCACCAGGGGTCGGTAAATTAGTCTTAAGTAAAGTTTAATATTCTCACTAGCCCAAACCTTCATAATTACTATCATCACATCATTTCATTGTGGGTACGACGTGTAGACAACCTGATGTGGTGTACCCTTTAGAAACATCGTGTTCCACTAGGGTGGCTAATAGTTTAAATAAGTCGGTCGAAGGATGTCATGTCACTCCTGCTCAGAAATGTCATCCACAAAAAAAAAACTCCATACTAAAAAAATAAATGAAGGTGTTATTGTTTGTTTCAGGAATCAAAGCTGCTATCTCACGTGATGTTCGAAAATGTCAATTCACCAAACACTCGTTTTTAAATGCGTGGGTGTGTAAAAGTTTTCGTTGTGTATTCTCTCGAATGGAGTAATGTGGACAGTAACAACACCATGGTTCCTCCCGTTTCTAATGCTTTCATTAAGGGACGATGCCTTCACGAGGGCCAGAGACCATTTCAACACCGAGATCACAACCGAGCTCTCTGTACCGGTACAGTCCGTTCGAGGGGTCGGTGGTGAAACGTGGGATAGTGAGGAGATTCTGACAGACTATTCCACTGGAACAGATGCTCCGCCCGTTGTTGTTGACGAATACGCTGTGGAGAAGAAGGCGAATGACAGCTGTCAGGGTGTTGATCAACATCGCGAGTGTCTTGCCATAGCAGTCAAAGTCATGGCTTCATCGATGGAAAGAGAGGTTGAAGGTCTCCAGCGCATTGTGGAAACCGTGGGAATCAGTGACCTTGGGGGAAACAACATTTCCACAAGAGCTAACAGGTGAGATCTTACGATTTTTAGCACGTACATTGTCCACAGGTGGACCCGTGAACTAAACGCCAAGTTCTTCTATTCTGGTTTGCTGATAGTGGGGAGGCTATAGCTCACATTTCGGCCGGGTGGTTTTCCCAAAATGGTTTTCCACTTTCCTCCCACGAAAATCCGGGTTCATTTCCTTTAAAATCCACATTCTTCATTCCTAAGTTATTAGTGTAATTATTTCAGATAGCCTAATGATTTTTAAGACGTGATACACAAATAATAGTACAAATAAAGCGCGTGTTCCTTTAAAAATGTACAAGCAGTCTTAGCAGACCACCCTTTCTTTGTAAGCAGCCTTAACAACCCACTTAATGTAAGCACCCTTTGTAAGCAGCCATAGCAGCCCACCCATTGTAAGCAGCCTTAGCAGCCCACTATTTGTAAGCAGCTGTTCACACATCACCGGCCACAAAGTAGGTTGTTACATATGGTTGTTACAACTTGTGACAGTCCAACACTGCACATCAGCTCAGTTGGTCCGCTGAGATAACGGTCCAAGTGAGTCCAAACAATAAAATTGTGAAAGTAGGCCCATAGAGAAAGGAATAGTATACATTTCTCTCTGGTAGGCCTTTCACATACACAAGGATCAACCAAAGTCCGGGGGTGTTGTTTCTGTTGTAAAGTGAGGTTAGTTTGTAAGTCTTACATTGATATAAGATTTTGATTCTAGAATTGCACTTTAACTGCCCCCAATATAATAAATCAAAAACATGCACTATTATTCTCCTGGCGAACAGTATAGAAACCAGAGTCAAGAACGGGTAATAAAGGGGCTCAACCCCACTCCCCCAACCCCCAAATATAATTATTGATGTGTTTTAGTATTCCTTTTGAATGTTCAGAACATTAACTTATTCGATTCTTATTAATTGCATAACATATATAGCTTCAACCATAGGTGTAGCTAGATCTTGATTATTGGGAGTGGGACAACATGGAACGGACCCTCTAAATGACTTTAAATTATAGAGTCAGAATAAATCTGAACCAAATGAATAACAAGAATAATATCATAATAGAAATAAGCCTTTATGTCACTTAAGTCATCTTTTAGTTATCTTAATCATTTATGGATTGTTCCCAATGTGTATTTTCAATATTTTTTTATAAAACCATTCACTGCTTCTTTGCTGTATTAAGA
>JBCFYV010000811.1:50000-135201 GCA_039000515.1 Timema cristinae
TCTATTCGCTACTGGAAGGGTGGTAGCTGACAGCTATCAAAAGTTACCAAATCTACTCTCATGTATCTATTCGCCACTGGAGGGGTGGTAACTGACAGCTATCAAAAGTTACCAGATCTACTCTTATGTATCTATTCGCTACTGGAAGGGTGGTAGCTGACAGCTATCAAAAGTTACCAGATCTACTCTCATGTATCTATTCGCCACTGGAGGGGTGGTAGCTGACAGCTATCAAAAGTTACCAGATCTACTCTCATGTATCTATTCGCCACTGGAGGGGTGGTAACTGACTGCTATCAAAAGTTACCAGATCTACTCTTATGTATCTATTCGCCACTGGAGGGGTGGTAACTGACAGCTACCAAAAGATACCAGATCTACTCTTATGTATCTATTCGCCACTGGAGGGGTGGTAACTGACAGCTACCAAAAGATACCAGATAGCCTATACTCTCATTCAATAGAGACCCTATATTGAGCTGCTATCACTTTTGGCAATCAAATCTTTCACAACAATCAATTTGTTTTTAATTGTGTTTTTCTTTTAACAGTTTTTAAATTATTGGAACACGAACTTTTGAAAATAACTGATTGGATGTTTCCTTCTTTTTTTTTCAAGCTGCTTTTGTGGTTCACTTAAAAATGCTTTGCAAATGAGAGCTTCTAAAAGGCTGCGTTCTCTTCACATATTAATATGGCTAACCAAAAGAAATGAAGGTCGTGGATGACGTAATGAAGATGGTGTGTGTGATTGTATACATGCATATATGTTTAAAAAAATTAATACGTTTTATTTTAAAACTAATATATTGTATAGCTCTTTCTCTAAGTTACAAAAACACTTTTATTTATCTTGGTGGCGAGTTATAACGTTGAGTGTATATATACACTCAACGGTTATAAGAAGATAAATGTGTGAATATAATAATTTTAGTTTATTATTTCATTCGCTATAATAATATATATTGTTGCCATTACCGAGAAACAAAAAAAACTAGTAGTTTTATTAATATATATTCTTTCAATAAGTTACGAAAAAGCTAATTATAGTGTAATTCTTAGAAAAGTATTATTAGAAGCATTTATTAACACTTTCGACTGATATTAATATAGTATTACTAAGTAAACAATAATTATTTCCACACAGGTTAACATTAGAAACTTTCAAACAATGTTCGCAATACAAATTATTTGCTGTCAGTTGCCACCACTCCAATCGCTAATGAACTTTATATTATTTTCCCTCTTTAATGAGTGATGCACGATTAACCTTGATTGTCAAGATATTGCAAGGCGGAGTATTAAAGAAACCACTGAATAACTTCAAAATATTCAGAAAATATAGGAATTACTGTTAATGGAATGTAATAGATACTCCTAAAGAAAAAATTTAAATAAAATTTACCCTCAAATAATTATTCAAATGTTTACATAATATGGCCGAGATGGCTGAATTGTCCCCTTTTAGAATGATTTTAACTCCAACATTTATTTAACGAATAACATTAATGATTTTCTTCTTCTTCTTCTTCTTCTATGCTGCCATCTGTTAGGCATGTGCTAGATTATTATTATTATTATTATTATTATTATTAGCACCGCGTCTTACTACCCGTTCGGGTTATACGCACTTACGCTAATGTGTAATGGTAGGGTGATTGTGAGATGAAATGAAGGACCTACAGTTTAACGTGGAATCCGAACCACGGTGGCGGCCTGGCATTCCACACATTCACAAGATGTCTTGTCAGAGGTAAAGGAAGGGTTTGGTAATCAGATAAATCTGTGCCGGGACCGAGGATTGAACCCCGGCCGCCAGCACAGAAGTCTGACACCTTACCCCTAGACCACCAGGTCACCTACCTGACTTTAAAGCTCAGTGCCATACAAAGCAAAAGCATCCTTCTCACTAAGTCACGTGAAGAGGTGAGTAGTTGTTAAAACTTGTAAACAGTTTTGAAACCTAAATCGTCATGAAATTTTGTGGTTATAAGAAGGTATTTCAGTTATGTCGAAACAGCAATTTCCAGTATAATTTTAAAAAACATTTGAAATGTGATAATATTGTGACAGTAAAGAGAAGAAAACGTTACTACTTTGCTTATTTAATTTTAGTTAAAAAATATAAAATAAATTTATAGTTATTAGAACTTGTACTTACGTAGTTTCAATATTCTTGATTATTTTTAGTTGGGTACCTATCCCAAAGTACCTACCAGAGCTATAGTAGGTTAATTTAAATAGATCCTTTTTATTTTAATTAATAACTAACTTTAATACAAATTAGATATAAAATTAAGTACGTGGCTATGAATATTTCTCATGGGGTTCATGCAACTCAGATGTTCGCGAGTAGAGCAGGTTTGGGAACCACTGATCTAAGGTGTTACTCTAGTATAGGCCTACTGTCAGGGATGGGGAAATTGGAGTTCAAATCCCGGTTGTGTATTTGCAAGATTTTTTTTTCCAAAATGGTTTCCCATAGGCCTACTCTTTTTACACAAATGCGAAAACATTTTCTCTCAATCCTACCTTCCTCATTTATACCCCATCAGTGTAAATACGGTGGTATTTCAAATGGGTAGTAAGAAACAGCGAACAAAAAAACACTGTTAAAAGAGCTCCAAATAAATCAATTTGAGACATCGCTGAGAATGGAACCAGAACCTTAGTGAGCATGGATGGTTTCTTTAGCCACTCACTCACGTGGAAGTGAAATACCCCGACATTCGCGATGTGCATGAATGCCCTCAAACATGTTTGCACACACTAAAACTGGTTTGACGAGTGTGATATGTTTTCTTTCTTGTCGTTTGTAATGTAGAACAGAATATACAACTGAGTGTTCCCAGATCGAGTCCCATCTCAAGACCCAGGGTGATGACAAGCCACGATGCTCAGGAAGTTCATGGCGTGAAAATATCAAGGGATAAAGAATGTTTTAAAATTTAGGACAAAAACAAAATAGTGTTGGTTGTGAGATAGGTATTTCCATTGGAATACAGAATAAAAACATAAAAAAAAATAACGTTTTAAAAATGTGCCCAAGACAAAGCAGTGACCGAGAACAATTAAATTTCAGCAATTATTAATGTGTATGTAGTATTTAATATTTGTTAGAAGTTTCAATACAGTAACATCATTTTAAAATATGAAGCAATTGCTTGGCATTTAAATGTGTTATTTAACTTTACCTTTTAAAGGCATTGTAATATCGCCATAAAAGTTTGTTGACGCATGACATACACGTAGTTAAAAAGTGAGTGGTTCTAGATACCTGGAATACTTCCCCTCTTCAATTGTATCAATGTTATTTATGTGAGTTACACATACAACGTTAGTGGTCATATAAATCATACAAGTCATCCAAGGTACTGATTGTCACCTGCATCCATCTAATGTTGTTTCCTGTGTAAAAAAATCACTAGAGCTAGGATTTATTATTCTATTCCTCGCCATTTAGATGTTCATAAAATAGAAATTTCTACGAATCATCATATTAGGGATAATATATTATATTTCCCATGTTGTAACAAGATTAGTGTTTAACAGCGGAACTGGCGCGCTCTCATTGTTTACCCTGACTGCGCTCCTTGTTCTCTCTGTCTCCCTCCTTGTATAGCAGATATGTAGCCGCCTTCTCACTTAATGGTCAGGGGGGGGGGGGGGGGAAGACGGGGCACACATATGAAAGGTCTGGGTCCTTTTAATTCTAGAAGTGGAGGATTCCAGACCCTTAGCTGGGACCACCCTTGTATATACACAGTCAGCGATAACCAGAGGTATTCAGTTCTTGGTTCCCAGCCATTGAGACCGGGAGTGGACCAGCGAGTCCGGTGTTCGTGTGGATATGTGCCGGTGTGGTGTGTACGGCGCAGAGACCAGTGGTGGTGTACCGTGAATGAACAATTTAGGAAACTGATATTTGGATATTTAAATTGTTAACTCAGTATTTTTATCAACAAGCTGTTTACTTGATTTATTGTAATTCTAGTTTATGTGGGGTTTTTTTTACAAACAATTGAACTGTTTATTTATAATTAATCTAGTAATTCTATGTTATATGTTTTCATTTGTTTATTCATCTAAAAACCATTACTAGTATTTCTTAACTCAGTGAACTGCTTAGTTATCATCGATTCAGCGCAATTCTATTTATTATGTTTTCATTTTATTTATTAATTTACAAACTATTACTTTGATTACCTAATTTTTGAATTGTTCAGATTGTATATTTAATTTTGTGAATCTTTTGGTGTGATTTTTTTTAAATAATCAAAACCTTATATATTCCGTAGGCAATTTCATTCGTTCTTAATCAGCAACATACCCAATATCTCTAAAAGAACCTTCCAGGTCACGAGCCCTGCGTTACAATATTTTGACATTTTTTTCCTATTTTCATAATTTTACATAAAACCACATATTTTGTGATTTTCTACTATATTTTTTATACTAATTGACAATTATTGAATCTTAAAATATTGTTTGGTTGGATATTATAACCAAAATAAATGTGCCAATGAACTATAAAGGGTTAAATCCTGCTCAGGTAGTCGAAGGTTTTTCCACTAAGTACATTCCTCTGTCCCCTATTATTAAATATGTTCAAAATGAGCCTTGGATGGATTTTCTAAGAATTTTTTCAAAAAAATATATGTCTAGGAACATGGGATAGAAGCAACCAAATTCTAAAATGAAATATGAACATTTTGGAGCTGGGAAGTCAGTAATAGATATGTTCGCCCGTGAGTGTGTAATATCTGTGTATGACTGGCAAATGCATTCCCCTGATCCAAAAGTGGCCAGTTCAACCCCCATACATTTGGAGAAACTTCGGCTGGCTGAGAATATCAAATGACTGAAAATTCCATTAAAAGAATCTATGGATATAGTGGAAAACACAAAATTGAAAAGCTAAGTTATGTGCAAGAAAAAATGGTGATGATCTGTCTACTAAGTTCCAATCAATGTTAAAAAAAATCCAGTATATTCAACGTTTGTTCAGTGTAAGCCATGTTCTTAAAGGAAATGATATAGATCCCCCTAAGGACGTTCCTCCCGAAAAAAATGAAATCTGTTAAAATATTCCCAATGACATCATGTGACTTTGAAAGTTCATTTTTTGCCTACAAAGTGTAACTTATTCTTCTGACAATAGGCAATACAATGACCCCATAAAACGTTGAAATGTATATAATAATGTGTATTGTGCAGCAAAGTACAGGTAAATCCATCAATATATATACGACAATTACATTGTAAACAGGCTAAATGTACTTTTTTGATAAATAGTTATTTCTATAGTTATGATTGATACATATTTTTTAAATATGAGCACATTTTAGTTTACAGATTAACTCTATATTATATTACATATCTGCCATTACAATATTTTGTTATATAAATACAGATAAATATCCGGCTCCAGTAATCACGACTCAGATGGCATGAAATTGTCCATTCAAGAACCTTAAAATCATTATTATTATTATTTTTAAATTATTATTATTATTATTTATTATTATTATTATTATTAGCACCGCGCTATACTACCCGTTCGGGTTATACTCACTTACGCTTAATGTGTAATGGTAGGGTGATTGTGAGATGAAATGAAGGACCTACAGTTTAACGTGGAATCCGAACCACGGTGGCGACCTGCATTCCACACATTCACAAGATGTCTTGTCAGAGGTGTGGGAAAGGGTTTTTTGGAAATCAGATAAATCTGTGCGGGACCCAGGATCGAACCCCGGCCGCCAGCACCGAAAAGTCTGACACCTTACCCCCTAGACCACCAGGTCACCGAAGAACCTTAAAACAATTAAATTTAAGTTATTACATTTCTGCCCATCATATCTTCACCTGAAACCAAAGTTGAGTAATTCCAAATAATCCTCTGTGTTCATTTGTTTTGCTCTCCATTGTTTATATTAACGCTAATAGCTGCCACGCCTTTAATGTTCGTGCCAATCAATGCTCAACAAATCATTCGTGTTCACAGTTTGTCTTAAAATCACTGTGCAAATTGAATAACTTACTCGCACGGCGTCTTTCTTATCCTGTTATTAGCGTTGGTAATTTTAAGGTCAACATCAAACCTGCCAGAATGATCTCGCTACAGCTTTTATTGAGAAAAATTGATGTGGTCCACGAAAGTTAAACATATTTTGGGAATCGATAGTACGGAACTTGACTTCCTTCCCTCGACTCTGGGAAGCTTTGCTTTTCCCACTGATAGTCCAATCGGCTCAATGAGGCAGGTTCAAAACAGTCACTTACATATGCCTCCAGATTATATTGATCAAATGGGACGTGGGTTTTATGATTCAAGAATCTCGTGGTATGTGAAAAATATAGTTTTCTAAATTTATTGGTGTTTAGGATAGCTTCGTTCAGTTGATTCATTCATCTGCTACGTAACGCCCCTGCATCTTACACATCTCACGCTCGCTAGCACTGCCAACTCCTTTTTTTGATCATCTTTCATTCGAGTAACTGACTTAAGTCGGCTATTTTAATATTTGGGAAAACACATCCTCTCCTTCTCTAACAACGTTTGCGTCCCTTATAGATGAACTTAGTTAAAGTATGAACCAAGGTGTTAAGTATCACTTCCATCCATATGCCACGTATTTTGTTGTCCTTCAAATCGAGAATTTGCTCCTACAAATCAATTTTCATATTATTCTCCCATCAACATCTTTTGGTATCCCAACTTAAAAGTCGTGTGCATGCCTGTCATCACCCAACTCCCCAACCCTTCTCTGTCTGAGTGCCTTGATTACTATGTTTAAGGATGTATATAAACCATCAAGTTCTTCATATGTAACTTCATCCATTCTCTTGTTTATTCATTATTCCCCTGAATCCTTTGAGCAGCCCTGGTTCAAAGAATAGCTATGAAACTGGTGGAATAATTTCTCAAGAATCAACTCAGCTCTACTTTGTGTAGTACATTGTGGTGTAAATGAGTTTAGATAAACGCTGAAAGATTTCATTGATGAGCGTGGACTTACTTTTTTAAAAGTTCTGAATTTTAGGAACCTGTTTTGCTCACTATATATTTGTAATAGTGCTATATTTACAGTGGAATTGTATTGATCTCAATTAGATACCTGAAGGAAAACAGCCAAGTATAATGTGTAACTGTACTTTAAATACTTGCTCGCACTGCATTTGTGAAATAGAGCGGGTTCTGATAGAGTTGCCTCAACGCTGGCTCGCTTTGACTACGAAGAAGAGTTCTGAAACACATTTTCTTTTGCACCACGACTTTTAACACACTGGAAATATTTTTTGATAATATAATTTTTAAAAAAATAAAAGTAAGATAGAATGTAGGAAATTTAGTCGCATTTCTTTGAGGGTGGGATAAAGATTTTGGAAAAGATTCCTCGGATAACCCCACCTAGGTTTGAGCTCAGTATTCTCTATTACCAAGAACTTTAAAAAATATGAGCGGGCACAAGTACTGACCTACAAACTACGATCTTTTGGTAACTTTTGTATTAAACGAGGGCCGCCTATTATTATAAATTTTTATTAAATTAAATTTTAAAAAAAATGCGTTTACTATAGAAAAGAGAATGATAGATATGAACAAATTTTGGTGTATTATACAGCGCCCCTAATCACAAATCTCCAGAGATCTCATTAAATCGAAAAGTATATAAATTAAAAAACCTGTTTTTTTGTTTCCTATGTATTTAAAAGAATCCCGCTGGGAATTAAATTTTGGACAAAAAAATGATTAAATATTTTTTTGGTTTTAAAAAAAATAATATTAAATAAATTTTCTAAATATAAGGGCAATAGGATTTACTGTACGTTATATATTATTACATATATAATGTTATCTGTCATAAAACCGTATATTAAGTGTTTTTCATCAACTAAACATTACTGTAATACTCTATTTTTCCTAAAGCTATCCCGCTATGCGGGGTCAAGGTTTTCTATAACAAGTTACAAAAATTTGCCAAATATTGGTTTTGGTTCCCCCTGTTTTACACCCGGGTTTTCCCCTTTTCTACGCTATCCCCACATTTTCTCAGGAAACCGTGTTTTCTTTGAGCGAGTTTAAAAAGAGCCTACAATTTTCTGTAGAAGGGAAACCCACATACCTCCAGGTTCTTATACACGCCACAATCGACAGAGATTGATGGTTTATTTATTCTCCGAAAGGTTGTCTACGGGTTTTATCCCCTCAGAAAAATCTGTCATTTTTCGCCGGGTTTGAATCCACAAACACGGGACCTGAGGCGAGAGCTTTACCCCGGGAGACCACCGAGGTCAATTTGGTCAGCTTTGTCTCCTTTTAACTTCCCAAACAAGTCTTTTTTTTTTTTCTGGGGCTACAATCCATTAATACCCTTTTGCACGCCTTTTTTTTAGCTTACACAACCTTTATTTCCCTTATTAGGGCTTGTTACTTGTTAAACCTTTTTTTTTTGTTACTGCTTTTTTTTAGATCACTACATACTTTGTAAAAAATTTGAGAGAGGGGGTATACTTTATAAGATAGAGGTTTTTTCTTCCTTATTTAATGGGGTAAAAATTTTCTACCCATACCAAAAAAGGGGACACGACTCGTGAAGTTTTGGTGGCACATCGTTATAAAATTTTAATTTTAAATTTGCAATAATTTAATACAAACAATTTTAAGAAATGCAAATATCAAAAATAACTGATTTATTCAACTACTCACTCTAAAGGGAGATATCCCGCTTTTTGGGGAAACCACCTTATACGCCTGTACCTAAAAAAAAGGACTACAAAAGATACAGGGACTTTAGACCTATAGTATACTTCCGCCTTTCTAAGGCACTAGAAATCCTAGTGCATCAACAAATTTTACCGACACAAAAAACAAAACAATTTTTTAACGGGCCTAAAAATCAATTCAGATCACTTCAAAGTACATAACCGCTTTGATAAATTCTACAGACGTATTAGACAAAATGATAAGCGCGACTAAACTTCTTATAATATTAGTTTTTTAAAAAGCTTTTAAACGTTATTTTTAATATTCTATTACAAAATTGCAAGTATTATTTAATTTCTCTCCACGCGGTATACAGGGGATGAGATCATTTTTTGCAGGCCGGGCAAAGTGTTAAAAAGGGAAAACACGTTCCAACAGGCGCCCATTGGGGCTGGCGTTCCACAGGCTCGGGTTTTAGGGCCATTGCTTTTTCTCTATATGAACGATATCATTATTCATGCCCATAGCAAAAAAAACTTGGGGCTGAAAAAAATTGGACTTAAATTGAACCTGATAAAAAATCAAGCCATTCTATAGACAACGATTACCACTGAAGTGGACGTTTCCCACGACCTTACATACGATTAGGGGTATCCAATACCAAACAACAATTATTAAAAACCTGGTGTGATTATTTAGAAAATTAATTGACAGTTTTAATAACTTTGATTTGCAAAAGTGGGATGGCTGCTTACATTCACGAGAAAACTAAAGAATTTTTCTCCCAAAATGTTTCGACTTATCCTTTTACAGAGCTCTGCAACGACTACAAAACAATGGGTTTGATACATATTCAACTTAAATGGCATGACCATATTTCTAATATTTTTAAAACTGGGTTGATTTTAGAATAAATCAAAGGGGAAGCTACACTTATAGTATTTCTTCACACCACAATTTACAACATCTCGGCCTCAAAACCTATCCTCACGGGTTTCCCAATTCGAAAGATAAGCATAGCCGTGCTATTAATCAAATCCCCTCTACATATTCTATTCAATACAAATCTCAAACAAGCTCGTTCTTTTACTGTCCGAACAAACAATAGCGAGAGGACCAACTGCTCGACAAACTTTGATATCATACATTAAGAGTGGCTAATTGCAAACATATTCAAGTAGTGTAAGTATGGTTTAAAACCTCCTAAATAACACTGTATGCAAGGTGTAATATTGTTTGACCTCCTAAAAAATACTGTGGCTAGTGTAAGTATATTTGACCTCCTAAATAACACTTTATGCTAGGTGAAACGTATTGTTTGACTTCCTTAATAATAACACTTTTTGCTAGGTGCAAGTATTGTTTGACTCCTAAATAACACTGTTGCTAGGTGTATGTATTGTTTGAACCTCCTAAATAACACTATTTTCAATGTAAGTATTGTCATGACCTGCGAAATAACACTGTGCTAGTCTAAGTATTGTTTGACCTCCTAACAATATAACACTGTTTGATAGGCAAGTATTGTCTGACCTCCAAAATAACACTGTTTGCTAGGTGGTAAAGTATTGTCTGACCTCCTAAATAACACTTTTTGCTGAGTCTAAGTATTGTTGACCTCCTACATAACACTGTTAGATAGGTCTAAGTATTGTCTGACCTCCTAATAAACACGTTGCTAGGTCAAAGTATTGTCGACCTCTAAATAAACACAGTTTGCTAGGTGAAGTGTTGTTTTACCTCCTTAAATAACACGTTTGCTAGGTCTAAGTATTGTTCTGACCTCCCGAAATAACACTAGCTAGTGTAATGTTGTTTTACCTCCTAAATAACGCTGTTGTCATACGGTCCCTAGTAAGGCTTTTTTAGAGTAGTTATTATTATTAGCACCGCGTCTTACTACCCATTCGGGTTATACGCACTACGCTAATGTGTAATGTAGTGTGGATTGTAGATGAAATGGAGGGACCTACAGTTGAACGAGGAATCCCGAACCACGGTGGAAGGCCTGCAATCCCCACATTCACAGATGTCTTGTCCAGAGGTGAAGGAAGGGTTTGGTAACAGATAAATCAGTGCGGACCGAGGATTAACCCCGTGCCGCCAGCATAGAAGTTTGACACCTACCCCTAGACCAGTTTTAGAGTAAGCTTGAATAAGATACTCATCCGACAGATTGTGATTGGGCTGATAGTTACCACCCTTGTGATTTTTACATCTAACTTTTACACTAATGCGGATTATTTCATCTTAACTTAGGCACCTTATATTAACCTATTATAAACATGGTGCTAACGCAACATCCAAGCACAAAAATATTCTTACTTCGATGGTTAGGTTCTAAAGCGTCATTCTCAAAATACGGACTGTCATGACGGGAATATCAGGCTTCAATCCATCCGGGTGTAATGAGGTGTATTTCATTAATGGTTTACATTCTCCCTACATGCAAATGAAGAGCACATATCCTAAAATAACAACATTTCTCTTTAATCCATTATGCAATTAGAATTTTTTTTTGTAGCACTGTTTCTACCACCTTTCTGGGTTATACGCGAATTACTAATTTACGTTAATGTGTTGAGAATGAGGAAGATCAAATTATATAATGCACCTGAATTTTGCGTGGGTGGCAAGGGTGGAAAACCTTTTAAGAAAAATCACCCTCACTGTACCTGCAGAATCGAACCCTGACATAACTACAACTTAGTTTTCATGGCAGTTGCCTCTTTTATATAAATTTATTTCATCCTTGTTAGTTTCTTAAAGTATATTTTACATTTATACCAAAACGCTTGTTTCTCCTTTCCTAATCCGATAACTCGTTTCAATTCAGAGAAACATTCTTATTTTCAGACTACCATATTGTGATGTATCAAAACCAATTATTTATTCGAAATATAACTAAACAGTGTTAGAAAATATGTTTGAAGAGTGCAAGTGACAATAAATTATTAAAATTAAAAACACGATAGAATTAAGTTATACACATAATGAGGGACCTCACCCTTTTTGGGGCTTAGTTAGAATCTAGGGTGTCGGGGTAGTACAGCAATTTCGTAGGAGGATCCAACCATCCTTATACCAACCTTTCTACAGCCCATTTTATCACGTTGTTAGTATTTTTGAAATAACTTGTCTGACACTTGACCACTCCATACAGGAATTCATCTGGTTTTTGTACGACATTGGTCCTCTCGTGTCGACCGCATGGCTGTCTAACACTTGTCCTCTTAAATGGGAGGTTGTCCTATCACATGTCCAGCTCGTGTCGATCACTTGGTCCATGTCGTTTCCGCGTGTCTAGCTGATGGCTTTACAGATTTGGTTCTCTCGTGTCGACCAGCTTGTTGTCTATCCCATTGGTACTCCTAACTGAGCTTGTCAAGCAGTTGGTCCAAGTCGTGTCGGCATTGACCCACCCAGCCTTCAAATATTTTATAGCTTGTCGAGCAGTTTGTGTCTACAGTTTGTATGGTGCCTCGTCATCTAACATCCAGACTCCCCCTTCAAGCGTGGTTAACAATTTATCTTGTCTAAAAAGCTAAACAGAGTTTCTTGACACTACTTGAGCTTTAATATAGATGTGTGAATGAAGCGTGTGAATTTTTCTAACTTAATTTGAATATTTTCTTTGTTGAAAAAAAAAAAATTTGAAAAAAAAAAAAAAAAAAAAAAAAAAAAAAAAAAAAAAATTGTATTTCAATAAATGTAATAGTGTATGTTGTCATTCAACACTGGTTAAGTGGAAGAAAGGCTAACGCCTACTTCACCAGATAAATAAACGCTATTACTATTATTTGTTTTCATTTAGTGTAAGATAACATATTATTCCATTTAATAATTTTTTTTAAGCATGGTGTCTTACTACCTGATCAGTTTATACGCTAATTTACTAATTGCACTGATGAATAAGGATTGAGGAAGGCTTATATTCCAAGATGTTAATTTGCGTGCATGGGGGGGGGGGGAGGGGGAGAGATGGAAACCATTTAGAAACCACCCACAGTGCACCCGACCGGGTTGAACACCCCGATCTCCCCGTCAACGGAGTCTACTCAACACGAGATAGCGCATTAGACCACACGACCAACGAAGTGGGTTTTATAAGTGATGATATGGTAATTTGTAATTAAATAAATAGCAAACAGAGATACAAACGTTTGTGACTTTATGACGCTCTATCTGATGTGCTTTCAGGACCGTCGACATGCTTGTACCCCGCTCAAGTCCTGGATTTCCTCCAAGACTGGAGTGACCCAAATCTCGTTTTTTGCGTCCATGGCCTTGTGATACGCTAGCCTAATTGTCCAAACAGCTGCTTCCCTCTCAGTCTCATTGTACGCTTCCTGTTCACCTATGTGCTCCGCTAATGGTTGTATAGGTATTTTCTTTTTTGTCTATCGCAATAAATACTGCTCTTTAATAATAATATTAGCACCGGGCATACTACCCGTTCGGTTATACGCACTTTAAGTACTAATTACGCTAATAGTTAGGAATTGGGAGGTTGAATTAGAGAAAATGAACCCGCATGTGGCGTGGAGGGAGAGTGAAAACATTTAGTAAAAACCACCCCAGTTCACCCGACCGAGATTTCGAACACTCGATCTCCCCGTCCCTCCAGCATCGAGCACAACACGACTAGCGCGTTAGCCAACTACGCCACCGAGGCGGGTTATTGCTCTTTATTTTATTTGTTATTTGACTGAAGTAGTGTTATTGAAGGTAACACGACTAAGGCCATATTTGCAGTTTTAAATAAATACTTCTTTTATTTTGCTGAAGTAAATCAAATATTGCTTCAGTCCAGGCCCGTATCCCATAATTTTTCTTGAGGGATGGGGGGAGTTGATAACCACTTAATTATCACAAGACAAAACAAGTGGGGTAAGAGGGGTGGACGAATCGATCCTGCCTGGAGAGAAAAGTTTATCAAATTTCGTACAAAAATATTTGAAGTAAACTCATTCTTTTATTCAAACATACTGAAAAATAAACTCTCCATTTTATTTATTTATTCACTGCTATAAATGATATATCTATTTTTTATGACTTTTTAATAGGAATAATATACAAATTTTTACATACATTTTCATATGTAGTTTTTATAAAAAGAATATGTAAAATTATAATGAATGCAAGCATGGTCAACTGTAATATTTTTTTACGAAAATTTGACATTTTTAACTTAAGTTAAAGAGTGAAGATCAAGTTGACTTTATCCCCTCCACTGCTACCACCGTGATTAACTTTAATCTGATCGTGAGAGGCAGGTTTGAATACCCGAAAACCACGAAACACATTTGAATAGAAATAATGTAATAAATTTACTCTTGCAACGAAAAATGAAGTGTACACAGTTTTTGGACCGTCAATTTTCATTCAAGATAATTTTATTTCTTAATATATTTTTTATAATAATTTTTAAATTTTGTTTAGATTTAGGGTCTCAGTCTCCCAAGACCTTCTCCCCCCCATACCCCCTTATACGTGCCTGGCTTCATAGATATTTCTAGTTCAATTTGTTGCACATACTACAGTCAAAAGTTCTTGAATATCTGTCATAGCAAGCCCAGATTTTGATGACAATGTTTAATTTTTTTTAAATATTGGTACATCACAACAATGCTCATTGAACATATTTGTTCTGTTCCGCTCCCTTGTCATGGACACTTTCTATATGGTCAATTCTTGGTCATTTTGAGTTTTAGAGGGTAATATTTTATTCCCTTGTGTCCATTTTTTTAGTCAATTTTAATTATTTTTGAGTTTTCAAAGACACAATCCGTGGGAACACTTTAATAATCTGGAAAGTTGCGTTGGAACCTGATTGGAAAATATATTTATTGAACATTAATTTTTAAATCAAATTATACTCATCAGATGCGAGAATCGTATGTTAAATTGCAATTTTATTTTAGTGTTTCCATTTATAAAATCAAGTGTTTTGATCTATTCGTGAGTTGCATTCATTAAATATTTTTAGATTTATTTTTCTCTAAATTGAAGTCATAGTTATTAATTTAGTATTTTTTTATGGTCAATTTTTGATCCATTTTTAGTGGGAAAATACATCTTCTGAATGCATAGTTTATTTACCGTGTCCCAAAAATCGTTGTCCTTAAAAACTTGCACAAAACTCAGGTTTCTTGCACTCATCTTAGCGTGCGCTTTAAAAACACTATGTTGAGTATGTACTGTACTTTTTCTAAAATAACATGGTGTACTTGATTTTTTGTATTTATCTCTATTTTTCCGTGTACAATATAATATTTACTTGAAGGTAGTGAAGAAAATTAATCGAATTAATAAAATTGACATCATTCATATTCCCATAGCTAAATCAAGAAGAACCCACCAGCGTTATCAGAGTTACCATTAAATGCATTGCATGGTACCCCGGGAACACTTATTCTTTTTATTCAAACATACAGAAAAATAACTCTTCCATTTTAATTTCTTCGACTGCAACAAATGTTAATACATTTAAAAAAAAATCTTTTTTTTTTTTTTTATTCCTGTTTTAAGGTCACAAGGGTACTAATATTTGAATGTCAGACCTCTGATGCGTGGATAACAACAACGCTCATAGAAGACAGACAGACAGACAGATAGTATAGATAGATAGGAAAGGCAGAGGGAAGTTGATAACGATTAAAATTGAAATTAGCTCAACATAAACAGAACCAATAACCCCTCCCTCCACCCCTTTGTGGTCACGTATCTTAGCAATGTTCCCAACCTTTCTGGTAATTAGCATTGCTGTTACCGCCTCCCCACTACCCCTCTTCCAATGGTAAATGGAATAAAAAATTTAAATTTGATAATAAACTTTAAATCTATGTTACAATTGACAGTCATATTTAAATATTTCAATTTAATCGTTATCACCTTCATCTTCCTCCTATCTTATCTAGCTGTACAATCTATCTGTATAATTGTACAGAACGGAAGAAATAAAATGAGAGTTTATTTTTCTGTATGTTTGAATAAAAGAAAAGAGTTCCCCGGTAACCATGCAACTGCTATTAATGGTAACTCTGGATTAACGCTGGTTCTTCTGATAGCTATGTATATGTTATGAATCAATTTTTATATTACGATAATTTTCTTCACTACCTTCAAGTAAAATAATATAAGTAGAACCTACACAAAAAAATAGAGATTAATACTTAAAGCAATCACACAATTTTATTTTAGAAAAAGTACAATACAAATAAGTTGTATATTTATATCATCTTTCCAAAATTGCCCAAGTGTGATGAATAGGATGCCTTTATGATAAGATATCCACCAAAGCAGAAGTTTCCGGATCGATGTTTGGTTATTTTTGTTAAAGTCCACCTCTTCTCAATTTTATAGTTTATTCCCTACCTTTCTTTAGTAGTTTTTCACAACGCTGGGCCCTATCCCACTAATTGTTATTACTGTTTAATATCCGTCAATACCTAAACGCAACGCTATATCTCCCCCTTACATTTACCACCCCCATAAATCAAAAACACCCCCTACGGGGGAGGGTGTGATACCACCCAAGTGGGAAACCCTAGTCCTTGGTGTCAAATCACAATAGGCTGGATTTCAAATTATGGAGAGGCCGGGTTTGAATATAGCTGGGCGCACTACGGTGGGCTTCCACAGGTTCTTAGATTTTACTATCCCTCTCCACGCTGAAGAGGGTACATTCATCATTACTACATACCTAATCTATACCCTAAAATAATGTCTTAATAACTTCTACTTTGACGTTAATAGAAAATAATATTAATATAGTATAAATATTTATATAATAATAATATAACCAGGAAAATTCACACCGGAATACTTGATATTGGTAATAGGACTAATACCCGTAATTGTGACAAGAAGACTAAAGAGTGTATCCTGTGTCTACATTTTGTCATCGTATATGAAAGTGAGTTTGGTTGTGGAGTATAGGCAATGGTTTATATTCTTTATTTTTATCATTTCCGTTATACCAAGTTAATATGGGAACATTCCCACTTAACTATGGTTACTGTCTAAAATCCTTAAAGGGAATATATAGCACAAATGTTTAAATGTAAAATTTACAAAAATAGTAACAAATCGATAAAATTCGCCCTCGTATCTGAGTGGCATAGGGTGTTTCTGTGGATTCACACGCTCGCTG
Source organism: Timema cristinae (assembly GCA_039000515.1). Classification (NCBI taxonomy): domain Eukaryota; kingdom Metazoa; phylum Arthropoda; class Insecta; order Phasmatodea; family Timematidae; genus Timema; species Timema cristinae. The sequence continues at coordinate 66,866 of JBCFYV010000811.1, forward strand.
AAAAACAAGAGCAAGCAGAACGGTAACCACGTGACAAGTTCTAAACCATCACAAATTGTTAGCCGTATCTGCACAGTCGGTTTGGTTCATTCCTTTACCCGCTTCGATGGCCGCATGGTCTAAAGGCGTTACTAATGCAAAAGACTGGGCTGCCGGTGATGGGGAGAACGGGTTTACTGTGAGAGGATTTACCTTAAATGTCCCCCCCCTCTCTCTCTCTCCTCTCACCAAGCAATTCGGTACACGCCCATCTAAAGTCAATCTTCCTTATCCCAAATCCAGTTATAGTAATTAGTACATAAGCTTAAAAATCAAATGTGTATTAATACATGGTGCTAAAATAAAAGAATTCTTTTTTCTCAAGACAACACCTTTGGGAAATCCAATGAAATTAAAAAAAAAAATACTGTGCGCCTGCACCTACAAAGCGGAGATACTAGCAGACAACTGCATCTACTGTTGTTAGATTGTTGGAATACTCGTTAAGATGTAGAGTGCGTGTAGTCTTGTCGTGACCCAATACAATAATTTGGAAATAATAAACAGTTTTCTAGTCTGTTTAATGCAAAGCATTATGGCCAACATATAATGCGATGTGAATTACTGCGCCACTCGAACGATACTGCTCATCCCGATCCGCAAACTTGTTGATCAAGCTTTAGTAACATTACATCAAGTCATCATTGCTCGGATAAGATCTGGTTCAATGGACTGAGATGAATTTTTCCACTTTGATCTTCATTCATGTATTCGCGTCCTCTCTACACGCTGATGTAAGTGAGTATTCTCCCGGCTCCCTTATAATGCCTTGCCAATTTAGATTGAGACTGAAAATCTGACCTCTTTTTATGACTGGGAATGTATAATAATGAAATAGCACCACGTCTTAAACTACCCGTTCGGTTTATACGCTTTAAAATACTAATTACGCTAATGGATTAGAGAGTGGAAGTTGAATAGAGGAAGGTGAGCCCGCATTTGCGTGGAAGGGGATGGAAAAACCATTTAGGAAAAAACCACCCCCATTCACCCGACGGATTCAACGAATGTATTATAATAATGTAAGAGCTGCTGTATATCTTTGAGATAACAGTACTACTTATTTCCCGATTCCACCTTATACGAGAGGGACGGAAGAAAACGCGAGAAAAAGCCAGAATTTTGCAGTTTTATAGCAAAACATTTTTTGGCCAAAATAGATCAAATATTGCTCCTGTACAAACAGTAAAGTTTTAATTTTTCACATGGTGACCTCAAATTTTTAGAATATCTATCAAGAGTGTTTCTGAAATTTCGTGACAACTTTTATCTTCAATTAAAAAGTGTGATAGATAATCCACCGTACTCAGACAGATATATCAGGACTGATGATATAAGACTATGTGAATAAAAATAAACCTATGTTCAACAGAATAATTATTTTTTTTTTATTTTGGCCAAAAATGTTTTTCCATTAAAACTGAAAAGACTAACAATTTTCTCGCGACCCTTTCCATCCACCTTAACGATCTTAGAGTGTTCATAAGAATCGGCCCAATCTTACTACAGCAAACTTGTGAGGCTGCCTCCTCGTGAAAACAAATATTTTAATTTAAATTACCACGACCCTACTACTGTTACGGATAATACGCCTATGTACTAATTACAGCTAATGTGTTAGGAGGATTCGGAAGTTGAATTTAGAGGAAGTGTATCCATATTAGCGTGGAGTTAAGAGGTGAAACCAATTAGGTTGAGAAAGACTCATACACCCGACCAGAAATCGAACCCCAACCTACCCTCTTTTGCAGTCTAGTCTCTTGTATAGGAGTAACGCCCTAAGCCACTCCGCCACCGAAGCGGTAGTGAAAAACAACTATAACTGGATGAGTTTAGTTTCTAAAATAACATGTACCACCAAAGTATTCTCTCTAAACTGTAAGAACTTTGAGGTGAATTTTTGAACTCACTAAAATATGGTCCCGATACAACCTTTACTGTTTACTTGTAATTCCTAATCTTTAATCTGTATATTCATAATATAATAAAGTCATAAGAGCTTTTTAAACGTTGCCCACGATATATGTGAGACCTACGGCATAAGAATGATAGTACAGCACGAGAAACTGGTATCAAATCCAAACAAAAGTTTTAAATATCACGTGAGTCAAACAAGACTCTCGACTGAATCATTAGTCAGACCAACTGAGAAGTGTTGCCACAACGTAAGGAAATCGCTTAAAACCCATATCGGGTTGACGCGGACTAAATGTTTTGATACATCTATCTAATTGTATCGATGACGTAAGGTCGAGCCCCAAATTCTCGGCTGGTGTTGAAAGAACTTTTTCCAACTGGTTTCCGACTCTTTATTTCCAGCAGTGAGGTAAACATTCTTAAAAATATATCTTTCTTATTCTTAACTATTCGATTATATCTGACGAGAGTAACACGAAGGCAAGGGGTAGATATTAGACTGCACTTATATTTGGGAAATAGAGAAAATAAAAGTTAATGATAAGGGAAAGGAGATAATACGAGTTTGGACCGAGAATGAGGGAGAGATAACCAGTTAGACCGAAAAGGGGAGAGATAATACAAAGTTGAACTGAAGAAGGGGAGAAATAAATACATTTGGACACCGAAGAAGGGAGAATATACGATTTGGACTGAAAGAAGGGAGAGAGATAAACGAGTTTGACCGAAGAAGGGGGAGAGAATAACCAGTTTTGGACCGAAAAGGGGAGAGAAAATAACCAGTTTGGACTGAAAACGGAGAGGAAATATTACAAGTTTAGACCGAAGAAGGGAGAAATAATACCAGTTTGGACCGAAGAAGGGTGAGAGATAATACCATTTTTGACTGGAAGAACAGGAGAGAAATCAAAACAAGTTGTACTGAGAAGGGAGAGAAAAACTACAAGTTTAACTGAAGGGTAGAGAAATAATACAAGTTTTGGACCGAAGATGGGGGAGAGATAATACAAGTTTAACTGAATGGGGAGAGAAATAATACAGTTTGGACCGAAGCTGGGGGAGAGATAATACAAGTTTGACTGAAGGGGAGAGAAATAAAACCAGTGACCGAAGAACTGTAAAAAAGATAATGATGAAAGGTGGATAAAAAGAAACACTACGCCCCCTAGCAGTTCATGGTCAGGGCTCGAGCAAAGGCACTAGCAACCAAGACTATGCGCATATATTCCCTTTTTAATAGTTTCTGTCACAAAGGCTATGGGCTCATCGTAGTCAACGCAAACTATCGAGCAATTGCATCGCAACAGAAGTCACAAGTTTGGCCAAAGAGATTTATTATAATCAAACCAGGTCGAACACTATTTCTATACAGCGCTATATCCACGTCCTAGTATAGGCTGCGCATAATAACGATTAAACATTTGCCTTGTTGACTATTACTTAAACGTTCGTCGATGCTGATAGTGCATGTAAAGGTCGCGTCTAATTCCAGCGTTTACGGCGAGAGTATTTTATAGACAAAACTGAAAAAACTAAAAGAAGTAATAGAGATATAAGAATATCTTCGTCAAAACTCGATAAATTTATTCATAATACCCCTACAAAAAAACTTGCAGGATAGTGTTATGTAAGTTTGAATGAAGCATGTAATAATAAATAATAATACTAGCACCACATCATGCTACCGATTGGGTTATATTGCTTGAGTACTAATTTACACAATGGGTTAAGAAAATGGGAAGGTTAAATATAGAGAGAAAGTTAACACGAATTTGTCGTTGAGGGATAAGTGAAAATCATTATAACGCCACCCCCCAGTCACCCGAGGGAGTAGATTCGATCCTCGATATTCCGTCTATGTGCCGTCTAGCTCAACGCAAAACTAGACGCGTTAGCTATTACACCAATGAGGCGGGTCCAGGCTCAAATAATCGGCGGGTGTTGAGAGAGCTATTTTTGGGGGGAGGGGGGGGTGCATTTTTCTCACATGTTCACCTCCCCTCATTAGATACAATATAAGTGATAGTCCATACGAATAAGACGCGGTAAACATAACAAAATAGGCAAATGGAAAACATCTTCCGTGGAAATAGAGGAGGGATATTTTCTATTTAAAAGAAGGGGCAGGAAATGTCTGTATTTTAACAAAAAACAAATCTCATTTATCAGAACATAAGCACGTGCAAATTGTTTCTAGTTGTTGTGGTCATAGGCGATACGTCACAGACACGAACCACGAACCCGAGTCTCGTAGTCCTTAGGGTATATAATATGCGCCTTATTTCTTACACTTCTTTTTTCAAGCTTTCCCATTATTTTTTTTTACTATATCTATATTAACAAATAAGATGACAAACAGTAGTGGAACAACAGTATAGGAATCATGGTTCAAACCGCGAGTGGCGGCGAAAGCAGAACTGTATTATTTATTGTCGAACTGTGATTTTGTTTTAAAGTGACACACATCAGGCCCCGATAGTTCGTTGGTTCAAAACACTGGGTCGGAGGATTTTTCCGCGAGTGATAAAAATTCGTATCACAACTCCTTCGAAGAGAAGTAAAACCCGTCGGTCCCGTGGTTTATTGTGGTATAGTAAAGAACCTAGCAGCATGTTAAAATACCATCCCCGCAAAATTGAGTGGGCTCCTTTCACTCTCGCTCATAGATGTTCTCGTGTGCTGATATAAACATCGTTTCAGAAAGTGTGCTCGTCAAAATATAATAAATTATAAAAAATTTAAGGATGAGTCCCTGCTTGTCGATGGCTAGTCCCAGCACCTTTCTGAAACCGACTTCGATTGATGTAGTTTACGCGCTGCTTCTCGACTCACTGTTTTTGTCGTGGCGTCAGTTTATTATTGCGCAGCCATCTTGATTCACGATCGAAACACTAACGTAACGTATTAACGCAAGATTGAAGGCAAGCCACAACGTGCCATACCAACTCTCTTCTTCTTCTAATTTGATAAATGAATAGTTGTCTTGTCATGAGCTTGTAGATATCTACCGATGCGAGCACGCGAGTCCGACAGTATTATAGAAAATTAGAAGCCTCCTTGTGCATGGACATTGTGCACCTAGAAGCCGAATTTTTAGAAATGTGGATGATATTTTTTTTTACTAATTAAAAAGTGAGTCGAAAAATAAAATAAAGAGATTTTTTCCTCGCTGTTGAAACAAAGACAAGCGTGCCCTAGGGGGTAACCACAGCCAATCTATATGTGTGGTTACTAACCGAATAATATATGTATAATAATAATAATTTAGGCACTCGCATCTTACTACCGTATATCGGTGTTATACGGCTTTAAGTACTAACTAAGCTAATGATTAGAATTAGGAAGGTTGAATTTAAGGAAGGTGAACCCGCATTTGCGCGGAGGGAAGAGTGGAAAACCTTTTAGGATATAACCACTCCAGTACACCCGAACGAGATCGAACCTCGATCTCCCCGTCTCTCAGCAGTCGAGCACAGACACGACCTGCTGCGTTAGACAACTACGCCACCGAGGCGGGTGTGATTACTACAGGCCAACATGCTGGGTACTTCTTCTGGTAATTATGTAGTGTAAACCGTTACAGTAATAGAATTATCTTACCTATGCGCTAATGACCGGTTATTTTCCAAAGTGACCGAAATTAGTGGGTGTATGTGATTAAATACAGGCAATTTATTATTTGAACCGGTTATTTTACATAACAAAATCTGTTGACTGAAGTGAATAAAATTATAATATTCTGAAGGTTAGTAGGTTAAAAAACCAGATTCCAATATCTAGATCAACAGCACACGCCCGCACACACATAAAAGATGACTATCCATTGATACGGTACAACAGACGCCCCCGTAATGACTCAGACAGGTTCAAGCTTACGCTTTAACCAGAGGATGTTGTTTATTAAACATACATTTAGTGTTATGTATATTAAACCTAAATTTATCGAATTAACATAATACATATAAATTAACAATTTAAAAATGAATTCCGGAACAGGTATAAGGTTTAACTGTCGTAAGATTATATTTAGTTGTGCTGAATCATAAAAGAAAAAGAAAGCATTAAACATTATTGAGATATAGAAACATTTGTTAAGCATTAGTTTAGTGAACCTGGTCAAATATTATGCAAGTATTTCTACTGGTTTGGAAACAAATCTGTGTAAATGTATAAATATTTCTGACTACCACGATAATATTATAGCAAACAAGATATCTTAAACAGTACAACTATCAATATATGTGAGAATTGTATTGTGGAAATCGGATCAGAATGACTACTTTTGGTACACTGGTCTCAGTGTTTATTTAAATTGAACATTTATGAAGCAAAGAAACAGGAAAGTTAGCAAGTGGATACTTTCCATTGGTAAATGTAGAACAAAATTACTAGTATTATAAACATAAAAATAACAATAAAACGACATCTGCTAATCTGTGGTCATAATGACAGCTAATGATATGTCGAATATAAGAGCAATAAAGCGGTTATAGCTAAATATTAAGGATCATATTAGTTTTTTACCAACCACAAGTATTAAAACTTTAACACGGTTATACTTATCCTTTGATTTTAATTATGAACACAAAGACGATCATTAAATGTAAACGCCTAAACTGGTGTATTGTGGTATATGGTATCAGGCTCTCAATATGTCCCATTGCTGTAACTTGAAGTTAAGGTCGCGTCTCCTCGGGGTGTACTAAAGGTAGTTTTCCTAGATTACCCCCCTCTAAGAAAATTCGGTAAATTTACACCAAAATTATTCCCTACATTAACATAAAAAAATTAAATACGGATCAAACTTGGTAACGGGTAGTGCGTCCCTTTGTAGAGATTTTTAAAATTAAATTTGAGAGCCTGTAAATAAAAATAGCACTTTAAAAAAAAGATAACCCTCTTCAAGAGTGTAAAGATCTAAGGGCCCGTTTCGCCACGGACTTGACCGCAAATGGCAGTCGACCCAATGACAGAGTAAAGGGTCTATTTAACTTGCTTTTCTTTTAAAAAACCCACGAAAATTCACAGATACAATCTGAATTGTATTTTTGGGTCACCGAAATGGGAATCTCAAAAATATAGAATAAAAAAATATTTCATTGCACTCTAATTAAGGTGGGGTCAATAGATTTCAAAGTTAAAAGAAAAAAAAAAATACTCAAGGGTTTTAAAAGACGTGTATAAAATGCTATTAAATTTGTTACTTATTAAATTCGGGGTAAATTTTCATTTCGGACTGTTTTTTTTATATCAAGTTTATTGGGACATTCACTAAAAAAATTTTTTACCATCATTTATTTAAAACCCCCTATTAGGGGGCCCAACCTTTGAAAAGGCCTCATTCTAGTCTGCCTGATTTACCGAATGGCGGGAATAAGTGGGAAATCCTGGTTTTGTGTAACAAGGAGACCTTTTCACCTTGCCACGAACATTGGGTGGGGTTTCCTCTAAATTAAAAAAACCTTATTTTTTACGACATCAATTTGGGCCCCGCAACTTTCTCCAAATGATTGAATTTTTTATAAGCCCCTTTGGGGTACTAAGTTTGGCTTTTTTATGATTCCGAACCCCTCAGGTTGGGAAAAATTAAAATAACTCAAATTTAAAAAGATTTAATGTGGGGGGCTAAATGATTTCAAGCTGGCCGCCAATTTTTTTAAAACATCCTATCTTTTTTTTGATTAAGCAATTTTCTTTGTGCTATTTTTTGGGGCACTATGAAACCCAAAAATTAAAGCTTTGGGTTATTAAATTACGCCCGGGGCAACGATTTTAATGTGGCGGCCAGCTTGATGTTCAGTTAGCCCGCCATATCTTTTTTTAAAAGGCCAAAAAATTTTTCTTCCCCCCCCATTCGTTAGTGCTCCGTTTGTGCTCATTATGTGCCCGAAATTCTCTTTGTTCTATTAAAATTACGCCGTGGCAACGATTTTAATTTGGCGGGCCAGCTTTATGTTAAAAGTGCCGCCATACTTAAAAACCCAAATTTTTCCCTGTTCCAAAAAAATTCGTTAGTGCTCCGTTTGGGGGCTCTTTATATGTGCCCGAAATTCAGCTTTTGGCTATTAAATTAAAACCCGTGTCAACGATTTAATGTGGGGGCCGTTGAGGGTTTATTTGGCCCCGGGCACATTTTTAAATCAAAATTTGTTCACCCTTGTTTTGCCCCGGGTTTGTGCCATATGTCCCCGAAATTCAGATTTTGTTCCATCAAACTACGCTTGTTACAATGTTTTTTAATTTCTGCTGCCTTTGTTGCGGGGCGGTTTTGCCTGGTACCATATTGAGGGAAAAAGGGGCTTTGGTGCTTTTCCGGGAAAACTTGGGGGCAAAAGGGGGGAAGGCTAATTTGAGCTGGGGTACCCCGCCATATATTGAGAAAAAACAACCTAACAAAATTAGATTACGTCACTCCATTGTGCCCGTTTGTGCTCATATGTCCCCGAAAAGGAACTTTTTTTTACTAAAATTAGCAATCTGAGACCCTTTAATGTGGTGGGGGGAAATTTTTATTTTTTTACACGTAGGCTACGGAAAAGGAAGACTAGAGCAAGCTGACTCACCACTTTAAAAAAATATCAATGTAACAAAATTTGTTTTACCCTTTGTTTTTTAGGTTTTTCCCTTTTGGGCCTGTAGGCCGAATAGGGAAATTTTTTGCTGTGAAACTAGACCTTTTAAATGTTTCAGGTCACATATTGAAAAACATAATTCATTCTATTTAAGTCCCTCCCCAAAGTTCTCTATTTGCACTCATATGGTATGGGGATCCAACCATGGTAGAGGCCTGGCATTTACACATACAAATTGGGGATTTTAAAACACGTCTTTCAGAGGTTGGGAAAGGGGGTTTTTGGGAAAAACAGATAATCTGTGCCCCGGGGCCCAGGATTGAACCCCGACTACCAGCACATAAGTCTGACAAACCTTTTCCCCCCTTGCCACATGTCACCCAATGTATTTTTTAGTAATTTAACCCTAGTGAGGTTGAAACGGTATTTACTGAATTTAAAATATCGTTCGGGGGAAAATAAGATGGGAACAAGAATGAAATAATAATCAAATAATCATAATAAAATTAATGTCACTTGTAAATTTTCGAGTTGGGTAATTAAATAATATTTTTTGTAAAATAAAAAACCCCCTCCCGGACACGTTTTTCTTCTATTTCAAATTCTTGTCTTGTTTTTTTTGTTATCTTTAAACTGGGTATGGGAAATAAAAGCACGAGAACTTTTACAAATAACTACCTTTTCTTAAAATAATTTGAGCAAAAAAACTGTACACAGCACTATGTCTTTAAAGCCAAATATAAAAAAACAATTTTTGTTCGGTTCTTATTCACTACCTTATTACCAAACTACAAATTACAAGGAATGATTAGTTTTTTAAAACGTCATTATATTTCACATGTTTGAGTCCGTCACACACGTCTATACAACGTGAAAACCGCACTCCCTTTTTAGACACTCAAAAACCCGTTTTCTAGACTGTCCCTTTTTTCACACCTCTCTGGTTTTGCCCTTTCACTCGGCCGTTGAATGTCCCCCACCCCCTTGCTATGAGGGGTGGCCAAGCCCGGTGATTGTTCAAGGGGTGGCTCGACATGGTCTCACTCGCTACACTACCCCCCCCGTAATTGGGCCGTCCCCGTGCCACAAAATATACCCGGCTTGATACCGCTCTGGTGCCCCGCGAGTCTCGTTTTGGTAGCGCCGTTCGGACTCGCCCCTGCTCGGGACGCTCGTGTTTGTTTTTAAAGTGCTCCCTCATTCCCCGCGGGACCAGTTTTACCTGGGAAATGCTCTTGTTGGAGAGGGTGGGTGTTTGACCCTCAAAGTGACATTTGGTTTGAAAAGTTCCTTTTCCTCCCCCCTGTTTCAGTTCCCAACAACCTTAGGAGTTCTTTGTTCTTTGCTTCGTGTCTAAAGCCTGGTACACTTGAGCCCGTTGAAAATTGGGGGGCAACTAAGCGTTTTGGCCTTTCTTGCACGGATACGGATTTGGAACTCGTTTTATTATCACGTAGGCCCCTTTCCCCTTTGGGGGGTGTGTTTTTGGGAGCATCCACCCCTTTAACGCACTGCTAAGTAGCCAAAACTCGTGCCCTTCCTCATAAGGGGAACCCGGAAAATCGTCGATCATAAAGCTCCCTTTTGTACTGTTGGATTTCCCGTTTTTTTCCCAAAATTTTCGTACCCAACTCGAAACGGCTTCGCTGGCTTGCCAAAATAAGGGTTTTATTTAAAAACACCCTTTTTCCCGGGGGACAAAAGCGCAATAAAGGTGCTCTTAAGCATATACACTAAATTTTAATATTTAATTCATTATAAATTAATCTGAAAGTTATTTTTTAAATTAAAAACGTCTATTAGTACTGTACTGTACATTATATTGTGTATACAGTGACGATGAGATAAGTCAGCCCAAGTCTTAGATACAATAACATTTTAAGGAGATAACATATTTTCTTGGTAAATTTTATTCTTGGCTTGTTAGTCACCTCATTCTACAAACGATTTAAAATATATACGGTCAATTGTGCTCCATTTGTTCAGTATTAGACTTACCGCTTCGCTCCAACGTACCCGGACGCACAAGCTCTCTTCACCTCAATATGGTACCAGGCAATCCGCCCCGCAACAATGGTCAGCATACTTAAAATCATTGTAACAAGCGTAGTTTGATGGAACAAAATCTGAATTTCAGGCACATATGAGCACAAATGGAGCACTAACGAATGGCATTAGAAAATTTTTATTTCGAAAATGTGACCACGGGCGTAATTTAATAGCATAAAAGCTGAACTTTGGCCACATATTAGCACAAAAAGAAGACAAAGGACTGGCTTAATCAAAATCAAGATAGGTTGTTTTAATAAATGTGGTGGGCCAGCTTGAAAACAAGTTAGCCCACCACATTAAAATCGTTATAATTTGAGTAATTTAATAGCACAAACGCTGAGCTTCGGGAACATATGAGCACAAACGTAGCACAAAGGACTGTATGAATTTCAATTCATTTGGAGAAAGTGGCGGGCCAACTTGATGTACGTTTGTTGTTGTTATTGAACCTATTTATTGGAGACCTGATGGTCTAGGGGTAAGGTGTCATACTTCTGTTCTGGGGTCAGGGGTTCAATACTCGGTCCCTGCGCAATTTTATCTGATTGCCAAATCCTTCCTTCAGCTTTGGCAAGACGTGTATTAATCACAACTTGTGAATGTGGGGAATGCCAGGCCTCCACCATGGTTCGGATTCCACGTTAAACTGTAGGTCCTCCATTTCATCTTACAACCATCCTACCATTATACATTATCGTAAGTGCGTACAGCCCGAACGGGTAGTAAGACGCGGTGCTAATAATAATAATAATAATAATAATAATAATAATAATAATACTTGATACACACCCGATGGCACCTCTTGTAAGTGACGGATCACTGCTGGTATAAAGACAGGGCTGCAGCCACACTGTAGCTAAATATAAATTAGGGCTATTAACATTTCCACAAGAACCTTGGAAAGCCTTAACTTGTGAAACATCGAACAAAGAATATATGTTCGTATGGATCTTTTGTGTTGTTTTGAGGTCTACTATCCACACTTTGGTACTTCCCACATAAATTCACACAACCTGTATAAAAATTGATCCAACATTCCAACAATGTCTTAAGTAAATGCTACACCCCTCAGATTCTAGTGTATTATTATTATTATTATTATTATTATTATTATTATTATTATTATTATTATTATTATTATTATTATTATTATTATTATTATTATTAGCACCGCGTCTTACTAACCGTTCGGGTTATACGCACTTACGCTAATGTGTAATGGTAGGGTGATTATGAGATGAAATGAAATGAAGGACCTACAGTTTAACGTGGAATCCGAACCATGGCGGAGGCCCGGCATTCCCCTTCTAGTGTAAATTGTTGGATATGATAGCGTTGATTTTATGTCCAAGCACACCTATTAGCATTCAAATTAGCTTAATTAAAATATAAATTGAAAATAACATCAGAAAACGAGAATCCTGAATGGGTAGTAAGACGCCGCACTAAACTAAACAAAAAAAACCCACAAAAAACACGAGAATCAAAATCGTTTACAGGTGTCAGAGTGAATACTCCTATTACTAAGAAGAGTGAAATAGTTAGGAAGATTATTAAAGGGTTAATTGCTAAAGGATTATCAAAGCAGGAGGATACTTGATACAATAGTTAGATATATACACAGAGTGTAGTTGATTTAAAATAATAACTTGGAAATTAGTGATGAGGTTAATTTATACTTGCTTTTGAAGTTTTAAATGTATGAAACCAAACTCTGATTTAAAAAAAAAATAGCAATATAGTTTTTATGTTAAAATTAATTATAATAAACATTGATGAGTCAATACAATGCCTATACTCGTATATAATAATAGTTGGTGGTAAATAATTGTTTTTTCAACATTTATATTCAAATGTCAGCCCTTTCCCAGATGACCTAGCTTGGCGTAATTGTCAAGTTGGATATTCTGAGTCGGGCAACAGCCGAACGGCGGTTATTCAAATGAGTATGTAAACGGATATCATCCATATCAGATGCATAATTTTTTTACGAATAACCATTTGGTTTGCCCTAATTTATAGTAAGATTCTGATGGTAATAAAAAGGCTGTTCGTGATAAAACCAAGCTATTGTACATTAACTCTTTAATTTTTCAGAGGGCGAAACCTAGCCTAACTAATGATTTGTACTTGTGGTATGTTCCAGGTTTAGTCGTGAACAGTCTGTCATTTGTTGTCCTCAACACTCCTCCACTCAACACCACCAACCTGTCTGTCTATCTGAGGGCGCTAGCTCTCACAGACAACAGCACCCTGCTAGTAAATGTGGCCATGTCCTTAGCACGAGCACACATTCCAGCCGTGTCGAGACTCTACACGGTGAGATTACTGTATGTACAATGTACATGTTATGACCGGTCGCCAGTTCATAGAGGATGGGAGCGAACGCACACATTTAAATGACACGAGAGATGTTGTACTATTATATATATCTAATTTAATAACATGGAATATAGAATATACAATTATTTACAAAATATGTTAGTTGGTACATGGTAACTCTCTACGGGTAAACTACCCTAACTCTACATTATTCTTGGACCATGCAGAGGTCTTATATATATAACATCCTATGATGAAGTACTAGACACAACTCTGCTAGTCAGTTTGTCCCTGGATGTATTACGGGTCATGAACCGGCCGTTCATCCCTAACTGGAATTTACACTAACAGTAGAGAATCCATTGTCTCAAGACTCGGAATGTAATCGTAAGTTAGGCTAGCGTCCTAAGTTGCAACAATTCCTAGTTTCAACTATGCACTTTTTTAGCTGCACATTCATAATTTTGAGTATACACCCTGTTTTACATTTTGGTCACTTTTTGGCTCCCAGCAATACCCCTCAATTGGTACGCTCTTTTTTTTAATAAAAACTACCCCTCTTAAGTGTGATTTAGCTCTTAACTTACATATACTTTGTACAGTTATTATAGTACAAAAAAAAGTAGGTGGAAAAAAAAGTTTGCAATCTTTTCACATTTTGTTGCGATACGAGTGTACACGTCACGGTGCGGAGCGGCCGGTCTCGTGATGACGAAATCTTGGAGTGGGTCGTCCCTCGACTCCTTCCAATACCATCCTGGAACTCTTCCTCGCCATTGTCCTCCAGGCAGAAGTCTACTGTTCTCGATGCTGTTGACCTTGTTCTCTGGACACGCCCTGGTCCTCCTACCTGGGTTGACCGGCTCGATGTTGATGTTGCTCGTCACTGTTAGGATCACCAGTACTGCTCCCCACTCCAGGTAGTCCTTGTTGAGGATAGGGACACCACTCGTACTGTAGAGATATCTGAAACTAACGGGCAAGGTTAAGTTGACGCTGTCTGAGGTTGTAGGACACCCTCTGCTCGTTGACCTTATCAGCAATGTCCGCAATCACCAAACGATGTTTACGCGTCTCTGGTGACCATTCTAGAATTGTAGTGTCTGCTTCCTCATTGGTGATAGTTGAGAGGTCCATCTCGAGAGTATTATCCACTTCGAGAGTATGCTCCAAGTCGTCCTCCTGTTCTAGATCTTATGCGCTCCTCTTCGAGAGTATGCTCCAAGTCGTCCTCCTGTTCTAGATCTTATACTCTTCTTTTCGAGAGTACGCTCCAAGTCGTCCTCCTCCTGTTCTAGATCTTATACTCTCCTCTTCAAGAATACGCTCCAAGTCATCCTCCTCCTGTTCTAGATCTTATGCTCTCCTCTTCGAGAGTATGCTCTAAGTCATCCTCCTGTTCTAGATCTTATACTCTTCTCTTCGAGAGTATGCTCCAAGTCGTCCTCCTGTTCTAGATCTTATGCGCTCCTCTTCGAGAGTATGCTCCAAGTCATCCTCCTGTTCTAGATCTTATACTCTCCTCTTCGAGAGTACGCTCCACGTCGTCGTCCTCCTGTTCTAGATCTTATACTCTCCTCTTCGAGAGTATGCTCCAAGTCGTTCTCCTCCTGTTCTAGATCGTATGCTCTCCTCTTCAAGAGTACGCTCCAAGTCGTCCTCCTCCTGTTCTAGATCTTATGCTCTCCTCTTCGAGAGTATGCTCCAAGTCATCCTCCTGTTCTTGTTCTAGATCTTATACTCTCCTCTTCGAGAGTACGCTCCAAGTCGTCCTCCTCCTGTTCTAGATCTTCCTACTAAATGTCCACAGGTTCGACAACAGGATATTCAGGTGGTAGGTGTTGTCTCTGTTGGACTTCTATGTCTCCAACATCTTGCTGTTCTTCATCCATGAGGGGATCTTGAAATGACCTGCATCTTCTTCGTCGACGTTCTGAGGTTTCAAGGCATAGTTTGATTCTGTTGGCATGAATAACAACTGCCTTATTGTTTATTTTTATTTTGTAATCCACGTCACCTAGTTTCTCGAGGATTACGTATGGACCCCTCCATCATTTTGCCAGTTTCCTTGAAATTCCTTGCTTTAAGGCTGTATATTGCCAATAAAAAAAAGGTCCCCTACGTCATACATTTTGTTTGTTGTTTACAAGTCATAGTACTGTTTTTGTTTCTCTCTTGTGTTTTTATTGGATTCTCTCACTGCTTTGTAAGCCTCCCTTAATCTAACCCTAATTGTTGTGATGGTCCAATCTCTACGTTAGGGCTAGTTTCAAGGACATCTTCGGTTGACAATGCCACCTTCTTACCATAAATTAAGTACTAAAGTGTGTATCTGGTTACTGGGTTTTTGACGCTCTTATAAGCCACCGCTACATAAGGTATCCACCCACACGCCCCGTGTTTTCTACGATTTGTCTACAAACTGGGAGATCATGTTCACTATCGTTTGATATAGTCGTTTTAACATTCCGTTACTCATAGGGTGGTATGGGGTTGTCTGTAATTTCCTTATCTGATGAAGTATGTAGGTCTCTTTCAATAAATTAGTAATAAAATTCCTACCCTGATTAGTAAATAAACGTTTCGTTGTACCGTGACATTAAGACTATCTCAGTAACGAGCACTCTGGCGATTGTTTCCGCAGTCTGGTACTGTTATCTTGTTCCCTGTTTTCCTGCGAGAACAGGATTCACAATCTAAAACATAATTTTAAATGTCACTTGACATGTCCTTCCAAAAATATCTCTCCTTTATAATGTCTTGCGTTCTCTTGACCCATTGATGACAGCTAAATTGTGTATTGTGATGATGTTCAACTACACGGCTTATCATTGACCTTGGACCCACTAACCTCCCCTTGTTGTCTTCAGTGAAGTACAAAAATGAAGCCTTATCAAAATAATGTTTTTTGGAATTTTCATTTTGCAAACCTAAGCCCTTATTTCTACAATAATGGTATGTTTCCTGTTCTGGACGTAACACCTCTCTACCTAGTAAAGGTACATGCTCTGCATGTTCAATTTTGTTAATTTGTCGACTTAGCCCGTCGGCATGTGGTGTTTTTACACCTAGCTTTTGTGTCACTGTAAAAACAAATTCATCTAATCTTAATGCCCAACAGGTAGATGATAGTGAGGGATCTTTTGAACTAAGAATCCACTTAAGTGCTACGTGATCAGTTATCGCTTCGAATTTCCTCCTGTAAAGATAAAATTTAAAGTACTTAGTTGCCCAAACCAAGGCGAGCAATTCTCTTTATGTCGTGCTATAGTTACATTCAGCTTGGTTTAATTTCCGTGGCGTATTTAAGGTGGCGGTTACATTGGATACGAATTTGTACGAAAATTGTTCTTACTAATTCGTACGAATAAGTTAGAAAATGTTCGTAAGACAAAGTGGCTATATTAGATGCAAAAAACATGGTTAAGCTACTTACAGAAGTTTCAGAAGGTTTGTTGTTTCAACCAAGTGCAATGGATCTGTTGTCTGAATTTTACTTTTTGGAAAGTCCTACGTTAAAGGTTCACTTGTTGGACAAGAAACTTGAATTGGAGAACCGCTCTTTTTCATCAAGAAATGAGAACGGGGAATTCACCAAATCGTTTGAAGAACTCAGGCGTGATGACCAGACATTTTTTGAATATACTCGAATTAATCCATCTACATTTGATTAAATTTTAAAAGTGGTTGAACCATTACTCCATAAATACTATGAACATACTCAACATACCGCCAGAAAGGATCTTACCAAATACAGAAATAACTAATGATTCCACAGTTATTAGTAGGAGATGTAGCATATCCCTTAAAAACATATTTGAAATACCTTATTCAGGACAAGAGCTCTCTATATCTCTTTAATCAAAGTCTTTCCCGAGCAAGACGCCTTTTTGAATGTGCTTTCGGTATTATTACCTCAAAATGGAGAGTTCTCAAAACGGAAATAGAAAATGGTCCTGAAAAAGTCGATTTAATTGTAAAATCAATTTTCTTACTTCATAGCATTATTATTTATTTACAAGGCGTACCAGATGCTTTTGAAAAAAATGAAAGTTAACACCACTTTCAAAACAAAAACAAAGAACCACGATGTTTCAACAGGGCTACTAAAATAGCCTATGAAATTATAAATAAGTTAGTAAAATATTTTAATCGTGAATTATAATAAATAAATCGTGCTTTTCAAGAGAGATAAAACAAATTGTTTTATTTATACATGCTTCAATAAACAATTTTCAATTGTTAGTTTTGTTTATTTTATATATATATATATATATATATATATATATATATATATATATATATGTATGTTGTGTGTGTGTGTGTGTGTGTCTCACTGTTATAAATGTATCAGATCCAAGAAACACACAAAATAGTATTTGTTGACTAAGTTCCTTGCTCCAGTGCATGATTAAAATATATTATATAACGTTATATACCTGTTGATTTGATGTTCCCCACCACTTTCTTCCATAATTTCTTGTTCAGCTTTTTATTATAACCTGCCTCGGGGCGTTATTAGCTAGCGCGATAGTTTTGTGTTGAGCTTAACTGCCGAGAACGGGGAGATTGAGTTTCGAATCTCTGTCTGGTGAGCTGGAGGTGGTATTTAGTAAATAGTTTTCCTCTGTTCCTCCACGCAAATGTGGGTTCACTTCCTCTAAATTCAACCTTTATTATTCTTAACCCATTAGCGTAATTAGTACTTAAGCGTATAATCCGAACGGGTAGTAAGACGTGCTATATTAAATTAAAATCTTGATTCTTGAATATGGTATTGCTTACATTTTTTTCCCCATAATGATCTCCTATCAGCAACCAATGATATTAGCTCCTCAACATCTATTTTGACACCAAACACTTCTATTTTCTTAGGAAATCTGATGATAAAACAAAATATTTTGTTCACATAGAAAAATTGTGAGGCTTCGTACGAATTCGTAAGAATATATTGCAATAAATATAACCCCACACATACAAATCTATTGAGTTGTTTGCTTAATATGAGAATTCGTGAGAGTTGATAAGATTTCTTACGCATCATTTTTCGTACGAATTATTATCCAATGTAACCGCAGCCTAAGCGATAGGTCTTTCCTCTCGTGAAACCCGCTGCGACAGCACTGCACCACTTGAGGTTCCACTTGCATCTGTCACTAATATGAAGGGTCTTCATGATAGCAGGAGGGTTGTTAGGTGTTTCTTTCTACCTGGTGAGATTATATACACGTTGAAATATGACTCTTACTCTTCATGTCAGTGTGTAAAAGAAATCAGTGGAGTCGTGTTATTAGTTTTAAAGGGGCTTTAGATGGTCCTACGGTCTAAGGCATATGGGTCAATAAGTCAAGATTTGCTCACATGTTAAGGGAGGTAAAGAAGCATGTACGGGCCAAGTGTTTGAGTTCAATTATTGAAAAACGAGAATTATATATTTTAATCTTTTAGGATTGCCCTTATTTTTCTCATCTATCATATGATTTTACAAGCAATCATGCCTGTTGTTTTGTGACAGCACCTATTTGTCGGGATATCAAAAGATATTAAGCAACACTTGCATGGAGGGGGGTTACGGGTGACTTACAACATATTTCTTCTAAACTACCTTAACCTATGAGAGACACACAACCCCCCCTCCTCCTCCCCCCCGGCGTTATTTCATTACTGTGAAAGTTTTACCCTGATTTTTCCAAAAATTGGTTTTTCAGCCATCGTGCCTAGGATCCTTAGCTTAGAGAGCATACACGCTACTGGCAAAGCTAAGTTTTCACACTGGACTTCCCCTTCTCCATAAGACACCTATTGTTTTCAGTTAATTAGAACTGTTCGCAGTCAATAGGAACTAAAATCGGTAGTTATAGTGAGCCTACCTTTAGGATAGGATACAAATTTACTTTTCTTTACCTTTTTTAAAAACCCTAATACAACACCAATCTATATTGCTTGGATATTTTTTAAATCTTGCTCGACTGGTGAGGACGGGAAGATCGAGGTTCGAATCTCGGTCGGGTGAACTAAGGGTGGTTTTTCCTAAATGGTTTTCCACTCTCCCTCCACGCAAATGCGGGTTCACTTCCTCTAATTGAACCTTCCCAATTCCTAATCCATTAGTGTAATTAGTACTTAAAGCGTATAACCCGAACGGGTAGTAAGACGCGGTGCTAAATATTATTATTATTTTAAATCTTGATTCACCTTTTTGCCCAAATATAGAGCAGAATTTATCTGGGTGGCCGAGAAATTCACATTAATGTAGCAGTAAACGATGACTCAAGATGCTTTGCATCGCAAACTAGAAACAACATATTATTACTATCAACACGATTTTATTTTCGAGTGGATTGACAGATATTTTAGTCCCTTTGGGTGTTTTTTTTAACTAAAGTTTTTGTCCCTGCGACACGATTCAATACAAATCGACCAAGGCTTGTTCCATTCAAAGTATTGTTTCAAATCTCTTCCACACATTATATGATCTCTAGCTACACAGCGCATGCGCACTGAATAGAGTTGTTTGATACTGATCGCTGATTGGCTTTTACAAGCAGATAATTGAGGCTAAGGGCGGACATCCTGAATCTATTTCAACTCATGAAGAGCGTACAAAGCAGATTACGTTGACATATTGTGATTGGTTTAGAGCTCATTCACTCATTTGAAATTCGGTGTTGTTTTGAATTGCAGTTGTGTAAACTCACCCTTATTCCCCCAAGAATAAAGGTGGATACGCAATAAATAATCAACAATAATAAAAAGGGAATAAATGCAGAGGAGCTGATAGGACAATCGTGAGGCAAATATACAGTACTCGGGCATATCTGTCTTAAGCTTCCTCTAAAGGCCCGCTTGACAAATTATATCTTACTCAAAATTTAAGAGATCATATGACATAGGAACCTAACAGAAGAAAGAATTGAGAGAAACATTAGAATAAGTTAAGCAATGTTTTATTTATAAATAACATATATAATAAAAAAAATTAAATAGAATAATACGATATAAATATATATATATAATAAGGAAAATGATTAATGCAATAGCTAGGGGTTCTAACAATAACCCAATTTTTTGTATAATAACAAATTATCCGTGCCAACAAAGGACTTCATAATAAACCCTCTTAATATTAATTTTAATATTCTGATGGGTGTCAATATTTGCCCATAATAAATACATTATAAGTCCGAGAATTCCTCAAAGAACTGAGTCTTCATGCATAATAACACTATCAAACCAGCTAACGATTGCCAAGATAAAAAAACCTCGTGTCATACAGACTGCAAAAGTTAACATATAATAAAAATATAAAAGGACTAATGACTGCATCAATTACCGCCTCAAGTCAGACGCACAATAAATATTTATAGATAATGACAATGACAGCCAATTACTCATAACTGCAATAAATAACGTTTCACGTCAGACTGGCTATAAACTGTATACATAATAATAATAGTAATAGTGAAAAACCTAACTACTGCCATAATTAACGTCTTAGGTCAGACGCACTATTAAATTTATACATAATAATAATAATAATAATAATAATAATAATATAATAATAATAATAATAATAGTAATAGTGAAAAACCTAACGACTGCCATAATTAACGTCTTAGGTCAGACGCACTATTAAATTTATACAAAATAACAATAACAGCAAAAAATCTAATAAAAGTAATAATCAAGTCTTAAGTCAGACGCACTATAAATATTTATAGAAAATACAATTTTAAGTCGACGAGACTTGTAAGACAACCCTCTCTTACAGTTCTCTGGTTCTTATAGGGCTTCTTATATAATAAAAAAAAACCCATTAAAACGCAAGTCCAAAAGGGACTTTGCATTATAAATATATTCATCGTAGTCTGATGGACTATTAAAAAATAGTAATACTATTATTATTTTAATTACCACGTCTGAAAGGATCAGACGAATAACAAGTCATCCTTGCAACAACAACAAAAAATGGAAAACCTACAATATTGGAAGTCTACATTTAATATTACCAATTTTGGCCGAAAAGAAATTTAGAATTATAAACGACGAAAAATAACGTATACCTTACATAATTCTGAACACCTAAATGTGTCCAAGGATGGTATCCTGTCAAGAGCGATCTTTCAAATTGCACCAGTATATATCCGAAGATAGTTGCTCAAAGAGATGTGGTCCTCGTGGGGAGAGTCGGCTAGGAAGGCAAAACAGAATGGGGCCTAGGTGAGTTTTACCCAATATCATCACAGGCGTCGTTGAAATAATAGTGTCCAGTTCTATTGTTTTGCTTTTGATCTGGTAGCTTTATACAATAAACGCTACAGGTTGTTACACTCTATCGGTCATACCTTATCTTAGCTCACAGCTTAGAAGGATATATGATACCTCTTATGTATTTAAATGTCAATGCTAAGCTCTTATTTTATACACTTATATAGTATTTATTTTATAAATTTAGATAGTTCTTAATTTAAGGCATTCGAAGCATTTGACCAGAGCACAGGCTGGAAACGGTTGATGATGACCAAATAGCTCATTATTCCCCTGGAGTCCAGTGGTTCACAAACTGGGGTACGCGTACCCTCAGGGGTAGGTGGACACCTTTCGGGGGGAACGCGAGCAGCACTCAAGGGAAAGTTGGCAAAATAAAAAGGGACTTACGGAAAACACTAATTATTTGCTGTTACCGTTATATGGTTATTTCCAACCCTCTTTTTCTACCCTCTTTATTCTCGGCTAGAGACAAATTTCCGATAATTTTCAACTCTCTACTTGACACCTTCTACATTAGCAGTCTATGATGCCTTTCTCAACAACATATATCTGTGAGAGTGGTTTTTTTTTTATCCATGGTGTACATAAATAAATGGTACGGAACTCCGCACGGACTTTATCACTCTATTATTTAAAAATGGAGATATTTACACAAAACTCGTAATATAAGTGAAACGAAATAATATGCACTAGCAAACCCAAGAATAGATTGCACTATACTTATTTAAAACTTTTTTTTTAGTCCTGGTTTTAAATTTTATAATTTTGTTATTAAAGAATTAATGTCCTCATTTGTATGTTTGGACCCATAAAAAGATCAATGTTGGGTCACAAGGGTCAAATTTGTATTAAAATGTCAACTTACGGCTAGAATTTTTGACATTTTATCAGGTGTTGCACACTTCCATGTCATCGCATTGCTATTAAATTCCTCATTTATAAATTTTGACCTATAAAAACTGTAAATATTGGCTATTGAGTATAAAATTAAGATACATCATTGTTGTACAAACATCTCTCCTAAGAAGTTTAAGGAAAAATAGCAAACTTTTTGAGAGACATATTTAATTACTCTATGGCATTGTAGAATTATTATTGCGTTACTACTTAAGTAGTATCTCTTTACAACCAAAGCTCACAAAATAGTATTAATATATTTGCCAATATCTCAGAAATTGTTGGTTTTATAAAAACTTATTTCAAATAAAAGTTTATTTTTAATTTTTAATAGTACTACAATTTTGCAATGATAAGTTATTTAGTACCTCAAATAGTTGTGGAGATACAGAAATTTCCACATCTGTAAAGTACATTAAAAGTCATTTTCATAGGAAAATGAAAATAGACATTTTATTTGTGATCTTAATACACAAATTTTAATCAAAATCGTTAGAGCCAATTTTGAGAAAATTGAGTATTTCTTTTTTTACCCTTTATTAATCTTCTCTTAATTTTAGAGTTAAACAGACACACAGAAAGATGGCATTGCAAAAATAACTTTTTAGGGTTCGGAGGGGGGGGGGGGGGGGTATGTCATGAGACGTTGATATTCATCAACATTTCGGGCTAGATTTTTTTTATGGTTGCAATACTTTACCTTTAGTGTTCGAAAAGTTAAAGATATATATATATATATATATTTGCGTATAGCATGAAAGTTGTTGGTTTTATAAAAATATATTTCAAATAAAAGATTTTTATTATAAATAGCCCTACATATTTGCAATGATAAGTAATTTAATATCTCAAATAGTTACGGAGATATGATTTAAAAGAATTACGCATAAGACTAGTACCCTAAAGTCATTTTTCCGAAATATTGAGAGTATCCATTTTGTTTGGAATATTTATAAATGTTTAGAAATTAAATTTAATCAAATTCGTTAGAGCCGATTTTGAGAAAATCGACTTTTTCTCTTTTTGCCCTTTAATAAACTACCCTTAATTTTAGGGTTGGATATCCAATTCCAAAAACCCTTTGAGGCAGCCTTATGAAAACCCTAGATACCAAGTTTTAGCCTGATCGGTAAAGTAGTTTAGGCTCTAGTCGGAGGTATGAACAGACAGACAGATGGAAATTCCAAAAAACCCTTTTTCGTATTCGGGGGGGCTCATGAAACGTCGAGATTCATCAAAATCTCTAGTTCGATTTTTTTTTGACGATCACAATACTTTCTCTACCCGTAAGAAAGTGAGTAAACAAAAATAAGTAACGCAATAGGCTAAATTTGGAGCCGGACCTACGCTTGAAAGTTTCGATTAGACAACCAGACATCAAAAAGTTGTACCAAGCCTTTAGGTTTACTTATTTTTTAACGATTTTATGAAGAAAATATATAAAACTTTTCTACAGACTTTTTGCATTGTAATGTTATTTATTTGCCCCTAAAGAATATGTGAGAGAATTGACAATAATATCGTCCTAATTTTATAAACGTATCTTATTTCATTTAAATTATAATCTATTACATGGCGCTTGAAGCACTTCTTCTTCTAAGAAGGTACACGCTACTGTAAGTGACGTCAGAGTATACCAGCAAGTCAAGATGACAATTTAAGATTTTTAAATAATAACTTCCTCTTCTGGAAAGTTCGAATAGAGATTTTAAAATGTAACTTAAGTCAGTTTCCGGCTCTTGAAGCTTCTAGTGACACCAAGATGTTTTTGTCTTGTATTTAAATTTTTTATAACACGACCTTCTCGAAGCTTCCATGAGTAAAGGATATATACAAAGAATGGTGCAATGAAAGGGCACTAGCAAACTAGCAGTCTAGCACTTGGAGTCCAGTCCTTGAACTACTCGGACTGCAACTCCTGTCCGCGATCCCTACGATCATACTATATATAGGTCGCGTAAATAGTTCGCCGACGACATGATCTATTTTCTCCTGAAATAAACTGAGATTTAGAAATAAAAAACATGTCAACATGATAAGTGTGTATTAATTATACAAGATTTAAATCACCAATAATTCTTTAATTAGCGCTCGATCACGGGGCTATAAATACCAATTAACTCACTACATCAAAATACCGGACCGCTTTAATTAGTGCTCGACCACGGGGCAATTATCAGCTAATTAAACGGTATAACTTCAATCGACGCCCAATGTGACGAACCAGATCCAGAATTCATCGATCGACGCGGAGAGAGACGTCCAAAACATCATAATTAGAGCCCAACGTAAGCAGTAATATTTCAATAACACTTCAATTGGCGCACAACGAAGGGACACGTAATCAGAAACGCTTCAGCATTAAACTTTTTTTTTTAACTGATCACAACGATTCACATTAAGAGATAATGTTAAGGCTATAACAGTAGGATTCTTTCTAAAAAGCTTTGTCACATTTGTTTACAGATATTTTTTCTCAATAGATTAAATAGATCCATTTTACCACGTGATCATATTTTTTAAAGCCTGTAATTTAAATTTGTTTTTATCTTGGGGGTACATTAAACCTTTATTCATGGCCAAGGGGTGCAATCTAAAATAAGTTTGAGAACCACGGCCCTAGACCACTGGTATTCAACCTTGTTTGTTGGCCTACGCCCAGATAATAATTTATCTTTTACTCAATACGCTAAAGTTGTTGGTACACAATGTAAGCTATAAATATTCTATAATCTACATCAAGCGAAGCAAGAGAAGAAAGAAATGTTGCAACCAAATCGCATGTCCTTACGTCTCGGTCTCTTGTGGCTAAACTTAAATATGGTTCTGATTGTCTATTATTATTATTATTATTATTATTATTATTATTATTATTATTATTATTATTATTATTATTATTAGCACCACGTCTTACTACCCGTTCGGGCTATACGCACTTACGCCAATGTGTAATGGCAGGGTTATTCTGAGATGAAATGGAGGACCTACAGCTTAACGTGGGATCCGAACCACGGTGGAGGCCTGGCATTCCCCACATTCACAAGATGTCTTGTCAGAGGTGAAGGAAGGGTTTGTCAATCAGATAAATCTGTGCCGGGACCTAGGATATAACCCCGGACCCCCAGCACATAAGCCTGACACCTTACCCCTAGACTACGAGGTCACCAAGGATTATATAGTATTTATCATGAAATATTATATACCGTTTTAAAAGTCTACGTGCCCCCTAAAATGTATTTTAAGTATCCCTGGTGTTACGTGTACGCCAGGTTGAATACAACAGCCCGTGATGTCGCTATAGTAAGAGACTGGGGGTATAACTAGGATTTGTGTTGAGGTATACAGATAAATTAAATACTGCTAGCTAGTTTATTAAAAAATATACGTGGGTAACTTTTGAGTATAAATTCATCCCCCTTTACAAACTATGCTACGGAAAATAACTAATTAAAATACGTTTCATTTTATACAGGCAGAACAAATCTGGCATTAAATGTTGTGCCAGCTTTGTCTTTAAATTTCCAATTTCCATCCTGTATTAAACAGGATAGAGAAGGCACGACTAAGGTGTTACGGTCATGTGAGAAGAATGGAGGAAAAGGATGTCCAGGAGGATGTTGGATATGGAGGTAGGAGGCCGAGAGGACCAAAGGACAGATGGCTGAAGAGAATAAGGAGGAGTGTGAAGGAAATAGGAGAAGAGTGGGCTATGGTGGAGGACGAGTGTGAAGGAAATAGGAGAAGAGTGGGCCATGGTGGAGGAAGAGTGTGAAGGAAATAGGAGAAGAGTGGGCTATGGTGGAGGAAGAGTGTGAAGGAAATAGGAGAAGAGTGGGACATGGTGGAGGAAGAGTGTTAAGGAAATAAGAGAAGAGTGGACCATGGTGGAAGAAAAGGAGGCGTTGGAGAGGCTTTTATTTTAAACAGACCCAACCAGTGGCTGGAAGATATTCATGATAATGATAATGATAAAATTGGATAGTTAATCAATATTTTGTTAACATATCTTATAAATGTAAACTATATAGGTGATGAGCTACTATTTTGCGCAGAATAACCAATGGATGTGCGCGACCAATAAGGTGTTCATGGGCACTCTCTACCATTACTCGACATGGCTTGTGGTGGCCTTGACCTGGGCTCGTCTCTTCACCATCAAGTACCCCCTCTCTCTGGGATGGTGCAGTGACAGAGTGGCCATATATGTGGTGACAGCTCTTGGTGTGGCGTTCATCACCCTCAGTGGCATGAGAGTCAGGTACCCGGGTTAGTATACCACCCAATGGTGATATTTGTAAAGAGGATCAAGGGGGGCAATATAAAAAAAGGCTTTAAAAGGGCTTGGGTCCTAAAGCCAAACAGGGGTCTGGGAGCCCTATACTAGCAAATGTTTGAAAATTTGAAACTCGTTAAATCTATTTAGCGTGGTCCTTGCATAGTTTTTTATGAATTAGAAATAATTCAAAGTGGTCTTATCTTGGAAATTCTCAGATATTAGATGTTTCTTGAAGCTATTTAAGGGTGTCTCCCCATAGTAAGTTTTTGAAATTTGAATTTTCGTATAGGCTAGTTAAAAAGGTATCCTTGTGGATTTATTTTATTTGATGCCTCTATCAGCTATAAAATATTTGGAGTCTGATTCAAGGCTATTTTTCAGCGTCATATTTGAGAGTACCAGGGGGAAGAAAAATAAATCTATGGGAGGATATATTTAATCCAAAGGGAAAACGCTTTCCTATGAGAAGGGGTGAGTGCCCACTATGCCCCTGTACCCTATGCACCCCTGCCCTGGTTCTGCCACCACTGGAAGTACCATTAAGTCAAATAAAATGTGTACATCCTACTAAGATCCGAATCCAAAACTCCTCGTTACCTGCAATCAAAGCGAGGGAAGACTCACACCTTCGTCCATGTGACCACCAGTACTGGCAAGTTATTTTATCGCCATGCCTTATCACCGTTTAGGATATACGCTTATGTACTAATTACACTAGTGAGTCAGGGATGAGGAAGGTTCAATTTAGAGGAAATGTACCCACACTTGATGGAGAAGGGAAAATGGAAAGCCATTTAGAAAATCATACCCTTAGTACATACAACCGGGGTTCGAATCCCTATCTCCCCGTAATTGGCAGGCCAGTGTATTGCAAGGGTTATGCCTTAGACAATTCAGTCACCGAAGCGGGTTATGGGTAAGTAATATCCATTATGCTTACTTACTTACTTACTTACTTACTTACCCACTCTTTGCATTAGGAACCCAAAAGTTCATTGTCACACTTACAAAAATACACCCCCTATCCATATCTTGAGCTAGTTCTATCTAGTCCCCCTCATTACACTCTATCCCTATCTTGATCTAGTTCTATCCAGTCCACCTCATTACACCCTATTCCTATCTTGAGCTAGTTCTATTCTGTCCTTCTCATTACACCCTATCTCTATCTTGATCTAGTTCTATTCAGTCCTTCTAATTACACCCTATTTCTATCTTGAGCTAGTTCTATTCTGTCCTTCTCATTACACCCTATCTCTATCTTGATCTAGTTCTATTCAGTCCTTCTAATTACACCCTATTTCTATCTTGAGCTAGTTCTATTCTGCCCTTCTCATTAAACCCTATTTCTATCTTGAGCTAGTTCTATTCTGCCCTTCTCATTAAACCCTATTCCTATCTTGAGCTAGTTCTATTCTGCCCTTCTCATTACACCCTATACCTATCTTGATCTAGTTCTATCCAGTCCACCTCATTAAACCCTATTCCTATCTTGAGCTAGTTCTATTCTGCCCTTCTCATTAAACCCTATTCCTATCTTGAGCTAGTTCTATTCTTCCCTTCTCATTACACCCTATTCCTGTCTTGAGCTAGCTCTATTCAGTCCTTCTCATTACACCCTATCCCTATATTGAGTTAGTTATATTCAGTCCACCTCATTACACCCTATCTTTATCTTGTTCTATTTAGTCCATCTCATTACACCCCATCTCTTTCATGTTTATTCTAATGTTGTCCTCCTATCCGCGTCTAGGTCTTCCCAATGGTTTCTTCTCATTGTGTTTGCCAGTAAGTACCTTTTAACAAGGTTCTAGAATCTTGCCATTCACACTGCATGTCCTGCCCACTGTAATCTACGAGACATGCCCATCCTAACAATGTCATGTTATGATTACAAGGTATTTAACTTATCATTATGTAAATTTCTTCACTCCCCATTATCTTAATCCCTTCTTGAAGCAAATATATTCCTAAGCACCTTGTTTTTGAACTCCTTAAACTGGTTTCCATCGTGTAAGTTAAGATACCACATTTCACACCCGTAGAGAACAAGCGGTAACAGTATTGTTTTGTATATTCTGAGTTTTACACTCCTGGATAGCAGGCGAGATGTTAATAACTTACTTACCCAAGTAATAGCATCAATGGTGCTAAGTGCGCTAGTAAAAAAAAATCCCACAAATATGAAATAAGATTATTTGATTTGTAGTGAAATAAGAATATGATCCAAAATGTAAATCATATCACAAAACATCTCGGTGATAGACTTTTGTTTGTTGGAAGGTTTTGAGCAGGACAGCGTGTTCGAGTATGAGCCATGTCAGATCAACGTGTCGGTTTCTCGTGGAACAAACATGAACAGCGCTGTCTTTGTATATCTCACCTTATCTCTGTGGCTTCCTCTCACACTCATTCTGATGGGCAACCTATGCCTACTTACCGTGGTGAGACGATCAGTGAAGACCAGGTCTACACTCACAGGTGGGTGCTTACAGAGGTTCATTATCTAACTTTGTCAGTTCACCAAAGTTTGACTATCAGGAATAGCTAGGTCCACACTGAAATGTTCAGTAGTTTAAGGACTAACTTTGTCTGCTCACCAAGGTTTGACTATCAAGGATAGCTGGGTCCACACTGAAATGTACAGTAGTTTAAGGACTAACTTTGTCTGCTCACCAAAGTTTGACTATCAGGAATAGCTAGGTCCACACTGAAATGTACAGTAGTTTAAGGACTAACTTTGTCTGCTCACCAAGGTTTGACTATCAAGGATAGCTGGGTCCATACTGAAATGTACAGTAGTTTAAGGACTAACTTTGTCTGCTCACCAAGGTTTGACTATCAGGAATAGCTAGGTCCACACTGAAATGTACAGTAGTTTAAGGACTAACTTTGTCTGCTCACCAAAGTTTGACTATCAGGAATAGCTAGGTCCACACTGAAATGTACAGTAGTTTAAGGACTAACTTTGTCAGTTCACCAAAGTTTGACTATCAGGAATAGCTAGGTCCACACTGAAATGTACAGTAGTTTAAGGACTAACTTTGTCTGCTCACCAAAGTTTGACTATCAGGAATAGCTAGGTCCACACTGACATGTACAGTAGTTTAAGGACTAACTTTGTCTGCTCACCAAAGTTTGACTATCAGGAATAGCTAGGTCCACACTGAAATGTACAGTAGTTTAAGGACTAACTTTGTCTGCTCACCAAAGTTTGACTATCAGGAATAGCTAGGTCCACACTGAAATGTACAGTAGTTTAAGGACTAACTTTGTCTGCTCACCAAAGTTTGACTATCAGGAATAGCTAGGTCCACACTGAAATGTACAGTAGTTTAAGGACTAACTTTGTCTGCTCACCAAAGTTTGACTATCAGGAATAGCTAGGTCCACACTGAAATGTACAGTAGTTTAAGGACTAACTTTGTCTGCTCACCAAAGTTTGACTATCAGGAATAGCTAGGTCCACACTGAAATGTACAGTAGTTTAAGGACTAACTTTGTCTGCTCACCAAAGTTTGACTATCAAGGATAGCTGGGTCCACTCTGAAAAGTATCTACAGTAGTTTATGCACTAACTTTGTCTGCTTACAAAGGTTTGACGAACAAGAATAAATATCTACAATAGTTTATTAGCTAACTTTGCTCAATAAACTTAGATGATCAGAGACAGTTGGGTCCACACTTTAATGTGAGCATTTACATTAGTTTATTTTTAAATTTAGCTCACTCACCAAACTACATTTAAATTCGCGGGGAATTGGAGAAATTAATTAATAGAATCACGTACTGAAATATGACACTTTGTGAAGATGAGCTCCACATTCACTGAAGAATTACTGTACATCAAAAAGCTACTGTCCAATTTTCATGGAAAGAGCTTTTAAGAATTTTTTTTTGCTGTAAGCATTGATAATATTGTACTATATTATTACTGTTATTTTATAGTTATGGATAATATATATCAAAAGTGACACCTGGAGATCACATTACTTGACGTATGAATACGTGAAAATAGATTTAGTAGCTTTTGGCGCTCCCCTTATGATAATTGGATTATACTGTACATCTTAAATTTAGGTAAATATTATTTTCCCAAATTAACATTATGAGCTGGTAGATTACGTACGAATCATTATTATTGATCTGCTGTTCTGTAATAGAAACGTTGTTGTGTCAGCCATCAGGAAAAAATCTTTGCCGCCGTTGGACACCTTCAAGTTGACGAGAATGCTATCCCTCGTCTCATCCGCATACCTGATACTTCTGCTTCCACTGGGGGTGGCGGCGACATTGGAGATATACTGGGATGTTGTCATTAAGAAGAGTCCTGCGCTAGAGGGACCTGCAAGACTGATATACCTTAACTGGTGACAAACTCTACTTACAGTCATACACTTTCCAACAAATATACATCCACTGGTGACAAACTTGACTTGTAGTCATACACTATCCAACTGATGTAGGCCTACCTGCACTGGTGACAAACATTACTTGCAATCATACACTATCCAACTGATATAACTGCACTGGTGACCAACTATACTTACAGCCATACACTTTCCAACATACAACATTTCTACTTGCAGTTATACACTTTACAACAAACATACCTGTACTATTGACCATTTATACTTGCAATCATACACTATCAAACAGATATAAATGCACTGGTGACCAACTATACTTACAGCCATACACTTTCCAACATACAACATTTCTACTTGCAGTTATACACTTTACAACATACATACCTGCACCATTGACCATTTATACTTGCAATCATACACTATCAAACAGATATAAATGCACTGGTGACCAACTATACTTACAGCCATACACTTTCCAACATACAACATTTCTACTTGCAGTTATACACTTTACAACAAACATACCTGTACTATTGACCATTTATACTTGCAATCATACACTATCAAACAGATATAAATGCACTGGTGACCAACTATACTTACAGCCATACACTTTCCAACATACAACATTTCTACTTGCAGTTATACACTTTACAACAAACATACCTGCACTACTGACCATTTATACTTGCAGTTATACACTTTACAACATACATACCTGTACTATTGACCATTCTACTTGCAGTTATACACTTTCCAACATATATACCTGCACCATTGACCATTTATACTTGCAGTCATACTCTATCAAACTGATACACATCAAATCGTGATAAACTCTACTTGTAATGGAACATAGAAAGTCCCATACAATACTTTTATGGGATTTTCTAAGTTTCTCCGAAATTAAAGTTTACTGGAAAAGAGTATAAAAGGCAATAGTATGTTTGTGATTTTTTCAATTTGAAATTTCAAGGAAAATTTTAATGTGTATAACAGTAGACATTTTCAATATCAAGTCTTAAGTCTGGTCTAGAAATGTCTCTTATGCATTCTACATATCGTCACTGCTATAGCCTATATTTTTTTTACTTCATATGAAAGTTAAAATTGAAAATTATTTGGGGTCTTGGAGTTTAAAAAAAAGGCAGGGATGAGTGGGGTGGAGATGGGGGGCAGGGGGGGCGGGCAAATGCCCGTTTTTTTACCCCTGGATATACTACTGGCTCCTGTAGCATGTGTATATCTCTCTTTGACACTTTCCATTTTCTTCCTTGTATTTTTAGTAAGTTGCGTTGCACATCCATCACTGTTAGACTAGCTAGACACGTTATCTTCTGATTGTGAAGTTGAAGTTTGAAGTACTGAGAGTACACCTCCTATACACTACCTTGCTTATCCTCACCCCTTAAATGAAACCGTTAATAGGCTTTGTGTTAAACGTAATAGTTGAAAAAAACTTATCTTTAAATTAATAAATGAGCTGCCCCATTCCTCTGTAATCTGGATAGAACACATTGGAAACATAAAAACACATTACAAGTGATAATGCTGTCGCCAAGGTCTTTGGCAATGAGACTGGTACTAGGGCCTCTGGCAATGTGACTAATCCAAGGGCCTCTGGCAATGTGACTGGTACTAGGGCCTCTGACAATGTGACTGGTACTAGGGCCTCTGGCAATGTGACTGATACTAGGGCCTCTGACAATGTGACTAATCCTAGGGCCTCTGACAATGTGACTGGTACTAGGGCCTCTGACAATGTGACTGGTACTAGGGCCTCTGGCAATGTGACTAATCCTAGGGCCTCTGGCAATGTGACTGATACTAGGGCCTCTGACAATGTGACTGATACTAGGGCCTCTGGCAATGTGACTAATCCTAGGGCCTCTGGCAATGTGACTGATACTAGGGCCTCTGACAATGTGACTAATCCTAGGGCCTCTGACAATGTGACTGGTACTAGGGCCTCTGGCAATGTGACTGATACTAGGGCCTCTGACAATGTGACTAATCCTAGGGCCTCTGACAATGTGACTGGTACTAGGGCCTCTGGCAATGTGACTGGTACTAGGGCCTCTGGCAATGTGACTAATCCTAGGGCCTCTGACAATGTGACTGGTACTAGGGCCTCTGACAATGTGACTAATCCTAGGGCCTCTGACAATGTGACTGGTACTAGGGCCTCTGGCAATGTGACTGATACTAGGGCCTCTGACAATGTGACTAATCCTAGGGCCTCTGACAATGTGACTGGTACTAGGGCCTCTGGCAATGTGACTGGTACTAGGGCCTCTGGCAATGTGACTGATCCTAGGGCCTCTGGCAATGTGACTGATACTAAGGCCTCTGACAATGTGACTAATCCTAGGGCCTCTGACAATGTGACTGGTACTAGGGCCTCTGACAATGTGACTAATCTTAGGGCCTCTGACAATGTGACTGGTACTAGGGCCTCTGGCAATGTGACTGATACTAGGGCCTCTGACAATGTGACTAATCCTAGGGCCTCTGACAATGTGACTGGTACTAGGGCCTTTGACAATGTGACCAATCCTAGGGCCTCTGGCAATGAGACTGGTACTAGGGCCTCTGGCAATGAGACTGGTACTAGGGCCTCTGGCAATGTGACTGGTACTAGGGCCTCTGGCAATGTGACTAATCCTAGGGCCTCTGGCAATGTGACTGGTACTAGGGCCTCTGGCAATGTGACTAATCCTAGGGCCTCTGGCAATGTGACTGATACTAGGGTCTCTGGCAATGTGACTAATCCTAGGGCCTCTGGCAATGAGACTGGTACTAGGGCCTCTGGCAATGTGACTGGTACTAGGGCCTCTGGCAATGTGACTAATCCTAGGGCCTCTGGCAATGTGACTGGTACTAGGGCCTCTGGCAATGTGACTAATCCTAGGGCCTCTGGCAATGTGACTGGTACTAGGGCCTCTGGCAATGTGACTAATCCTAGGGCCTCTGGCAATGTGACTGGTACTAGGGCCTCTGGCAATGTGACTGATACTAGGGCCTTTGACAATGTGACTAATCCTAGGGCTTCTGACAATGTGACTGGTACTAGGGCCTCTGGCAATGTGACTAATCCTAGGGCCTCTGGCAATGTGACTAATCCTAGGGCCTCTGGCAATGTGACTGATACTAGGGCCTTTGACAATGTGACCAATCCTATAACAGTGAAAATACTTTTTTTTAGCACCATCTCTTACTGTTTTATTTGAACAACTATGCACTAATTACTCTAATGTGCTATGGATGAGAAATGTTGGATTTAGAGGAAGTGTACCAACACTTGCATGGAGGAAGAGTGAAAAACCATTTAGGAAAAAACTCTCATTACACTCACCCAGGATCAAACCTCAATCTCCCTGTCATCCGCAGTCTAGTCTATTGCAAGAGTGACGCCTTAGACCTTGCAGCCACCGAAGAGGGTATAAAGATTATAAGACTGTGTTTAAAATTCCCATCAATCAATTTAATTAACAAGTCTTTGATGTTTATGGCCTATTATAATAATTATTATAAGTTGCATTTTAATATCGAACAAAATAAACATGTTTAGGCCCTAAGCTTCCTTAATTACAAAAAAAAAAGTAGTTTTTATTTCACATACAGTTTATTTCTGTTTAACTGTATTTTTAGGACATGTGGCAAAAATTTTGAAAATTTTTTTTTTAAAAGTAATCACTAATAAAATAATATCTCAAATTATTAGCTTGACCGCGAGGATCTAATGTTTTTAATTGAACGTTTGGCATTTTGTTTGTACATCATTTCACCGATTACTGTCCAATTCGATTACCAAATTTATCTAAATTTGGTAGGGATAGGCTTATTCGTTTAACCTTGGAGAAAATATTCGCTTAGGCCTATATGTAATAATTTCTTTTAAGTGTTGATTCTATTGCAAGACTAACATCTTGGACCACGTAAACAACGGTTATTATTAATAAATATAATGTACTATTGAATATAGTATTTATTTGGTTTCTGTCTAACTTAACCACTGTAGGAAAAGTTAAACTTGATATCCAATGGGAAAATGTAGGCAATATTTCAACTTGAAATCCAAAGAGACATTTTCAGACTATAGTCACGATAGTAAAATGGAGGGAGTGAGTTAAATCTACTGTACACAGATCTACTAGTAAGACTGTAGTAACGATAATAACATGGGGATAGTGAGGGCTACTGTTCACAGAACTACTAGTAATACTTTAGATACGATAATAACGTAAAGGTAGCAAGGTCTACTGTTCACAGAGCTACTAGTAAGACAACAAGAACATGCAGGGAGTGAGGTCTTCTTTCCACAAAACTCTTGGAAATTAAAAATGACTTATGCATAGATGTTTTCGCAATATATAAATAGTGATGTTCTATATTTTCATCCAGTTATATTAGGTTATAATTATTTATCCTCATGTTTATACACAACTTTAGCAATATAAGGTATAATTTTAAAAAGCCATGATAATATTCTCAGGGCATTTTATAAATTTTGAAGGGTATGTCTTCATGCATACTCCCTTTGTTTTTAGGGTATAAGTATGGACGTCCTCATACTAATGGCTATTTTCCTTACTGTGCACAGGTTGAAAAGAAAGCTGTTGTTCAAGTGGATTCGCGGTTTGTGCTACTTCGTCTACCTGTTCCACTTCTGTATCAACTTTTTCCTGTACTGTATCTCGGGTCAGAAGTTTCGCCGTGTCGTCATCCTCCACATCCGAGGAGCGCTACCTCTTGGTATGTCGCGGTTCTTCTGTCGTGAAGACGCACGAACATCTGGGTCCACGCCATTCACGCTGACGAAGAAGGGTGGTCGTAGACCCTCACCCACGAACTCAGGACCCTCAAGTCAGACGGTGGCACACCCAGCTTCCTCTAGTCACCCGTCCAAATGTGGCTATGTTAACGAAGCGTTTACATTAAAAGAATGTGTGTCTCCTCTGTAAGCATCGTTTGCTGATAGCCTTTAATTTCGATTTTCTTTTCCTCGAAGAGTATTGGTAATCCCGGGAACAGACCCTAATATATGGTGTTTTAGTGAACCTATTGAATAACATAGCTTTATGGTTCAAATCCAGGTTTTGGCTCACTCAAATCATTCAAAGATTATGAAATAATATTATGAATATTTCATTGATCTCGTTTTATTATTATTATTATTATTATTTGAGGTATGTAACGTGCACTTTCTGAACCATCTGACTATATAAGCATACAACTTATAAATTAAGAACAGAAACGATACCCCCCCTCCCCATCCCCCAATCTCCCACCATCACTGTGAAAGAACTCCGATTTCCCCAATGATAGCCTTGTCGCCCATGCCTGGAATCACACCCTGGAGTAAGGCTCAGTAGAGACATTAGTGGCCGAGCAAAGTGAGGTGTAACAAACAGTCAGTCGTATGAAGTGAACCCTAACATTATAAGATTTTATACAAATAATTTAATTTAATAACTGTGTAACAAAGGTGTCACAACATAACATTGTTTCATTTTTAATAATAATTATTACTTCACCCATTTATCTAGTTTAAAATTTTATTTTGTAAAAGACAATTAAAATTCGTATTGATTAGTCGTACAACATTTAAAATGACACATTACACTTCGTATAAAATATCAATGACTGGCTGTTACAGCTCCGATTGTAGACAACTAATTTAAATAATTTCCTTCAGTGTCAATATTACTAGAGTATTGTAAGCATATATTAATTAAGCTTCATAATTTAATTTCAGCTTGGTGATGTGTTTTGTTTGTGTCTTACTATGTGTTATTTATTTTAACTTAGAAAAGAGTAGGTACCTTGAGGTGTTACCCTAAAGACTTGTGCATAGACGCGTTGAAAACATAAAATGTATTTAACAGTAAGACTGCATTTATACAGAGAGAAAATGTTGACGGGAAATCAACTGTAACTGAAGTTGCTCAGAATAAATTTGATAGGCTCCTTTGAAAGGTTTATAAATGTGTTTGTTTATACCAATACAATGCCAGTTTGTGATTAGTTATCTCATAAGGGCGCTGTTGTAGTGTACGTTGTGAAGAAAAGCCTCTGAAGGGGTTAACAAATATGTTACAGTGTTCACGCCTACATAGTTATGAATGTGAACCATAGTCAGTAGCGTACTGTAACAAATTGTTTAGTTATAACATGATTTTGGTAAGAAGAATAGTAGAAGTTAGTTACTAAAGTTTCTAAAACAAGTTTAATATAGGCCTACTCATACATCAAGTCATATTATCTGCAGTTATCACTTTTGATAAATATTATCAATACCTATAAAATAACGCAAACAATATAGTAAAATGTTATCAATGTTAGCTGTAAAAAAAATATGCTTGAATTTTCTTTACTCTTCTTTCAACCAAAATCGGAGTATATTTTCGAATGTGTAAAAGTAATAATGATTTCCTTTTGAATTTGGTAGCCCCAAGTAACGGGAAAAGAATAACCAATTGGTGAGATCCAATATCAGCTGGATTTGTAATCTTATTAGAGTATCCTTTGCACATACGATTATACAAACAAGGGTAGTTTTCAATAAATTGCCCGAATTCTTTGTTTTCTGGCTGTTCTGACACCTTTGTTTGAAAAAATACGTCCTATCACGAAAAAATACCGTCGGCAACTTGAGCCTCGAGTCTTGAGGTAAGTGGGTCACGATCTTATAGCATGTCATGACTGGAGCAACTCCAGTTGCCACGTTTCTCGTTAGTCGCGTTGCCATCACCTTCGATTTGCCCCAGTATAAACATAAACATTCAACTCGTATGCTTTTACAGAGCAACTCCAGTTATGCCGCTGCGTTTTCATCACCAATAATTGTCCTCTGTACAAACGTGGCCCAAGTGGCACTCGTTTCCAAGATAAGACTAATTTGTTTTGTTGTTATATCATGGAGTTATCTTGTTTTTATTTGTTTTTTATGTGATATGTATGTAAACTAGCCAGTGTACCTGTTCTTCGCACAGTAAATGTATAAATTAATGTTGTTCTTTTTCTTTATAATAAAAAATTACCCAAAAGTAAAAGTAACCAAATCTTACATTTTTTTTTCAAAATCAACTTAATTAGTGTAAATTGAGTGACAAAACTTGTAAAGTAGGTTGAATTAAATATAATGTCAAAATAGAGATATAATCCAGAAATGTGTTAAAAGATTTTGAAGGTTAAGTTATAACTTCTTTTTACACAATATTTGAAGTATTTCCTGTTGTTGCAATTAAAAAAAGATTATTTGGTGAACTAACCCTAGAACATGCAACGTAAAGCTGTGCCTGAGAAAATCAAGGTGTTCTTAAATCAATTCATGTGTACTTTATGGACTGATCCTGAGCTTTGTTAATGGTCATTGCAAAACAAACTTTGACCGGGAACTGTAATCTTTTGAATGGGGTAATCACTCTGTATGAAAGGTATTCGAAAGATGTAAATACATCCTCCTTTTCCAATGCCTGTGAGGATGACGGCTTCTATAATACTTCTCATGATGGCTTTCATTTGCAGCCGAGTGTCACAGCAAAGTTTAGATGCAATCAAATTTCAAAGAAACATCATGGGAGTACCAACTTTTAAGTATAATTTATGTGGGGGCATTCCTGTGGGATTTGATGAATTCAAAAATCCAACAAGGTAGTTAACACAATCATTTTCTTCCACCATTCTATCAATAGAAAGGTAAGTTTTCTCTTCATCTTCAAACAGGCCCATCATCTTTGCATTAATGTTATCGACAGATTCGTTTTTAGGAGCTAGGATGGCTCGTTCACAAAACAAATGTATGATCTTTTTCTTCAAATTTACCATGTCTGGTTATATTTTATCAATAGGTTCAACCAAAGTATTAACAGTAGTTCCTAGATGTGATGGAATGTCCATTTCGTTGTCTAGCTTCTTTAGATCCCCATTCCCAATTTGAAGAAGTGTGCCAGAAAATTTATTGGCTAAATGGTCACCCTTCAAATGGACCCGAATGTTCACAAATATTTTGAGCTTATAAGTTTGCATCCAAATTAAAGAACGTCTTACAGAAGCTTTGACCTAATCTGCCCTGGTGCCTCTAGGAACAACTAGAAGTGTTTGTCAAAAGTCACCGGACATCACTATTGTAACCCCTCCCATGAGTATATCCTTGGCCCGTATATCCCTTAGTGTTCTGTCTAAAGCTTTGAAGGTCGCCTTATGTGACATTGTACATTCATCCCACACGATAAAACCGCATTTCGTTACTACCCTAACATGAACAGGGCCCTTCTTGATGTTGCATATAGGGTTTTCTGTGCAAGTTAAGTTTATGGGCAACTTGAAAGGGGAATGTGCAGTTATACCTCCTTGAAGTAATGTAGCCGCTATGCCTGAGGAAGCTACTGCCAAAGTGATTTTGCCTGTTGGCTGTATTTTGGCGAGAAGAATATTTAGCAAGAAAGTCTTCCCAGTACCTCCGGGAGCGTCGAGAAAGGACTGTAACTGATTTATCGTTGGGATAATTCATTACGTAATACAAGTAATTAAGTTAACAATAAGTGGATTTATTATAGAAAAACTTAAATGAGATATGAGATTACACTACTGTCAGGAGGGTCTAAAAGGAAAATAGTGAAATAATTGCCAATGAAAGTTAACTGTAAATCATATAAATTGAGCTAGCTTGCTTGATTGGGAATTAATAAAGTCCTGAAGATACATTGTATAATGAATGATATGAGAAAGGTTTGTTAATTAACTTAGTAGATGGCTAGTAAACAGGCGTCAACATCAAATAGTACTATGGCCGGTCCTTTCCCAATAGGTACCGCCAGAGCACTTAATAGTACATTTATACAATAACCCATTCCCTGGGGTTCAACTTTACTTTAGTATATACAAACTTCTAATATTTAGACAATACGAGCCAACTACGGGCTAAAAGTAAAGGCACTATCTGCGCGGACCCCATTATGGAAACTAGCGCAGCTCCGCGCTTTACCCACCTCATCTAATACTACAGGCAAAGAGTGCCAACAAGAATGATTCAACATATTGGGTCCAAGAAAAAGGACAGAAAACCTGGTTGTAGCCATACAAAAATTAAACAACTGAACACGACGTCCACGGCGTCATGAGAAACAGACTAGTCATAAGGACTAAAAAGGAAGTACTATACTTGTGGAGAAGAGCAAACTTTAAGACTAAGTCCTTATTACCTCTGGAGCTCCAAGCTCCTATATTTAAGCTATGTCATATGGACATAGGGAAGAAATTAGTCACTTGGACTAATATAAGAAGTCTGAAGGACTTGAGAAAACGTTAGAGTCACTTTGACTACACCAACTAAGTCAGAAGGACACAAAACCAAAATCTAGTCACTTTGACTGAAATAATAAATCTAGATAAACATTATAGTCGCCTCGATTATATAAACTAAGTCAAAAGGACATGATAAACATTATAGTCACCTCGACTATATAAACTAAATCTGAAGGGCATGATATCAAATTCTAGTCTTTTAGACAAGACCGATAAGTTAAGTCTGATGGACTTATTAATAACGCCTTGATACTTAGAAGATTGAAGAGGATTTCCCTTGACGACGGGGTGAGACCCGCGATCCAAACTTCATGGTGAGCTGGTCCTAAGTACAATAAGTGAATCTGACCGGCACTCATTATATACGATTTCTCTGACCAAACAGGAATAAAAGAAAAAGGCGTAAAACACAGGCAATGGTAGAGACGGAAAAAAGTGGGAAATGAAAATAAAGAAAGGAGGAAACGAAAAGACAGAAGTACCGAGAAACGCCGCAAGAACAGCAGCGCTCTAGGCACGTGACTTCGATCCCAAGCCGGTCCCATCCATTTCAACTATTGGGTGACATATTCGTAATTTCCTTGAAAGTATGATGATTGTATTAGAGCCCATCCTGTTATGGTAAGTCTTGAAGGATATTACTAAATAAATTAGTTTTAATTATCTTTTTTGATTCAGCTAAAGTATTTTTATAAGGATTCATCTCGTAAGTGTAATTTTACACACTTGCAGTATTTTATTCTCGGAAGCATGGTGACTGTATCCGAGCCCATCCAGTCATGGAAAGTAGATGTTGAAGCATATTATTCCTAAATGTGTCAATTTTAATTCTCTTCTTTGGATTCCACTATAATAATTATCATAATTTAGGTTTTTATGTAGACTCGTGGTGTAGATGCCAATTTTACATAATTGTTATGCTACAGAACAACTTACCTATATACTTAGTAAAACTCTCAAGTATGCTATGATAAATTGATTTTTGTTCCCCTACCAGTAAACCTTCATTTTTACAGAATAAGGTAACCAAATCGACTTAATTATAACTCTTTTCCAGTAGATAAATAGCTCCTGTGATTCCTGCACCACACATGTTTGTTAATGGGAGGCCATAATCATCTAAACGCTTGTCTGCCATTACCAATAACTTATCTTACAAAATAATTAAACACATGTTGTATATTTCATCATTGAAGGTGACTGTAATGCCTGGAAGTTGTGCTTTGTGAAAGATGTATTCAGATAGTTCATCTCTATGATCAAGCCACAACTGCATTGGGTCTGTCACTTCACAAAAAACAAACATGACAACAGACAGCTCCCTTAATCTCTATGGAGAATCGCTGACAGCATCTTCGAAGAAAGTTTGTTGCCAGTGTAAGTCATCCTCCAGAAGATCATGAGCTTTGCAGGCTGATCGGTAATCAGGGTGAACATGACCATTGACTGTTCTAAGTGATTCGAAGGAAATGGGACCTTTCACGTGGTGGGGTAGCTTGTGAAGATGTTCGGGGACATGTCTCAGATGAACAGTGTACACTCTTCCAATAGCATTGTTCTTTCTTATCCCTGGAAAACCATCAACGAAAGCTCCTTGTTTACGCCGTGAGAACTTTTTGTTATTCCATGTGTAGTAATGTGGAACCTCAACGTAAAGAAGAGTCTTAGCAAAGTCATCCACATGACATAGCTCGAAGAAAGCTGTTAGTGTGGTAGTGGTAGGTCTGTAACAACTTACATTGTAACAACACTCACCAACTCGGACAGACAACTGGGACAGCGATGTAACGACTTACATGGTAACAACACTCGCCAACTGGGACAGCCAACTGAGTCAACACGCGGCACTAGCTTGACCGGCGACCTACGCTCTCGCCAAATACATCGGACTGACTGAAGGCGTGTCCGCGCCTGCCGGCAACGAGGCTCGACCACGTGTTCGGCCAGCGGAGAAGATGGATAGAAGAGTTCCGTTTCCGCCTTCGCCGAGCTTCGAGAAGGTGCTAGGTGTTCGATATGAGTCTCGAACCTCTCCTCCCCCCTTGTTTGTAATGTTCTCCAACCTTCCTTTCCTTCGATCCGCCCCCCTTCTCTGAGAATTATATTTCGTATAAATACTAGCGGTACCGGGATCTCAGGTCACTTACTACCCCACCGGCTCGAGGATAAGAGGTGAGGGCAGCGACTGGGTTTCGGGGGATATTACCTTCCTACCAAATTTTCTGTTTCGGCGTCATGGGGGGAACTCTTTCTAAATTACTATTTGGACTTTGGTATTAACTTATGTTTATTTGAATATTGACTATGCTACGCGCTTATCGCTGCTGGGAGTTAGACCGTCGCTTTCGCCACCGCTTATATCCAGGGTCTGGGCCCTATTCAAATGTATTTCATACATTTGCCAATATTAGCTTTTAACCTGAGATTGTCAGGTCCTGGGTTCGAAACCCGGCTTATGTTATTTTCAAGTATAGCTGTTTCTGGACTCATCTTTGTTCGCCAAGTTAAACGCCTAGGGTTGTTAAGTTATTATTACCTTGTGGCCTTGTTTGATTGCTATGACGTCACGTTTGCTACGGGCGTCTGTAAGAAAGATATATATTTATACTAGGGTGGATAACTTAAACGCTAGAGTAACCAGTTTAGGAACTAATCAATTTAACGAAGTAACCAAAGACCATGTCACTGAGATCCCGGACCGTTACCTTTGATGGATTTAATGTAACGTGATTTGTTTTGAGGAGGTAACGTTTATGTTTACCTTTGATGTAATTGATTTCCGCGGTGGACGGAAAAGCGCGCTTCACGCGGTGTTGATTGTTTGCTCAGCTTGTTATTGTTCTTTTTTGACTAAATAAAATTGTTATGTTCATTCAGGTAACTCTACCTAATTTACTGCCTCTCTCACCTTATAGATATTAAGGGGGGGTTGCAAAATGGTAGCAGAGCGTGGTTAATGTGGTTAACATGGTTACGTGGTTACATGGTTACATGGTTAATGTGGTTACATGGTTAACATGGTTAACGTGGTTAACATGGTTAGCATGCTTAGCATGGTTAACGTGGTTAACATGGTTAGTGTGGTTAGCGTGGTTAACAGTGGTTACATGATTGATGGTTACTGGTTAGTAATTATTGGCTTTATAATTTCGACGTTTATGTCTATATTGTACTCTTGGTCCTTAGTTCATGCCTCGAACGACTATGGCTCTATAATGTATGGGCTTGGAAAGATGCCGAGAAATTAAACAAAAAAGGGAAATATGCCAGAGGGTTATATTTTATGTAATACATTGTACTAATACCTATTTGTATCCTTTTTCATACTGTCATTGGCCATGGCTCCTCCGCTGAAACCAGGCGACAAGCCATCAACCAAACTGACGAGATCTGATGTCTACAGACTGAACCGTGAACAACTCATCGCCGAGCTCCAAAATTGGTCCACCCCTACTCCACCCAACGCAACGGTGGGTGAGTTAAGGTCTATTTTATGCGAACTAGTGAGTGAGGTTGGGGAATCTC
Source organism: Timema cristinae (assembly GCA_039000515.1). Classification (NCBI taxonomy): domain Eukaryota; kingdom Metazoa; phylum Arthropoda; class Insecta; order Phasmatodea; family Timematidae; genus Timema; species Timema cristinae. The sequence goes on from JBCFYV010000811.1 coordinate 110,416, forward strand.
CGGCAGATTTTGGCATGGACACAGTTGCGAGTGGTGAACAACCGATGACGCCCTCCCTCCCCCCGTCCTCCAAACGCCAGCGGTATCTGTTAAATGTCATAGTAAGGTCCTATTGGAAATATTAGGTCGCATTCCTGTGTGTAGTGGTCAGAACTACACGGAGTTATTTAACTTCTTGGTTGAAATTAGCCGGGCATCCCGCCTTAAACTTGTTAGTGAGCCCGAGTTTTTGACATTGTGTTTGTCCAAAACGTCGGGATTCTTAACCGAATTATTTTCCGGGGGTATTCAGGCAGGTTTATCAGTTAAGGCAGTAACTGACCAGATTCTTAATACGTTGTTACCTAGTAGAGTTAGACAGAAGTTATGCAGGGAGGTTGTGCATAGATTTCAGTTTCCGTGTGAAACTTTTAGGAACTTTGTTCTATCTATCACGGAGGCAGCTCGCGTACTCGATGCCGATCTTAAGGAGCCTGAACTTGTAAATATCATTTTGGAGAATGTGTCGCCGCTTACCAGGCGCCATTTTGTGTTCTCAAGTAAACCAACTTGTATACTTGATCTCTATGCCTTGGCTTCGCACGTTGAAGAGACTCTTCTCTCAGAAGAAGAATATCTCAATGCGCATGCGCCTGAGGTTGTAAGCCGCGCGCAGTCGGGTTCAAATCCCGGAGCAAGTTCTCCTGTGCCGCTTATCGGCGCTCGTCCGCTCGGGAACCGTTCTAGGTACTTGGGAGGTAGTAACCCTGTGGGTGCTAACCAAGGGGGCCGCGGGCCTCGTGACATTTCTAGAGTTAGATGTTTCCGCTGCAATAGATTAGGGCACGTTCAGAGGGAGTGCATGGCAGGTAAACTAATAAGGCGCGTTCGCGACCGTGGTACGGCCGCGTCTGTAAGTTTTATGCCGCGGATTTTGAATCCCATGGTTAATGTTTGTATTGGTCCTGTGGGATGTTTAGGGTTATTTGATACTGGGGCGAGCAACTCCTTCATTAGTGAGAAACTTCTTGGTATTATTGGGGACAAAGTTAATATTATGTGTGAAGATATTGGCCCGAAATCGTACACTGTTGCGAATGGGCAATGTTTAATGGTAGACCATAAGGTACGTCTCTCCATTAAAATTGACAGGTTTTCTTGGAAACGTTCCTTTTACGTAGTGCCGACCCTCCCGTTTGACATGATTTTGGGGAACGATTTTTTGTTTGAAACCAACGCTAGGTTGGATATGGGAAAACGTATAGTCTCCTTTAGTTTTGCGCCAGGGGAATTTGACTCGTTTGCGACCGAGAAAACGCCGCCATGCTTGTTTCCTTTGGATAGGGATAAAGAGGCCATTCAAAGGGTAGTTAACCGGTTTTCTGATGTAATCACAGATAGGTGGGGGAAATGCGACATTCTCCCTTACGACATTGTTGCTCTTGACAACATCCCCGTATGGTCAGGGCCATACTCATGCGCTCCTCCCAAAATGGAGATTTTTAGAGATCTGATTTTCGACTTAGAAAAAAAGGAGTCATTCGCCCGTCTAAATCACCTTATGCCAGCCCCGCTTTCATTATTCCCCCAAGGGCAAGGGGCATCGCCTCATTGTTGACTACAGGAAACTTAATAAGAAACTTGTTTTCGATCCTTATCCGATGCCTAGCCTAGGGTCGGCATTCCAACACCTTGGTAAAGCCAGGTATTACAGTCTCATTGATCTTAACGCTAGCTTCCTCCAATGCGCGCTCTCAGAGCCATCCAAGAAATTTACCGCCTTTGTAACTCCGTGGCAGGTTTATGAATTTAACCGCGTCCCGTTAGGCATTAGTTGCGGGGGACAAGCGCTTAGTAGAGTGTTAGATCATATTCTTGCCGACTTAAAATTTAAATTTGTTTTCAATTATCTCGATGATATTTGCATTTATAGTAATTCACTTCAGGACCATTTGCGTCACGTAGAAACTGTGTTACAACGTCTGCGCTCTGCTGGACTCACTGTTAATCCTGAAAAGGTTACATGGGCTAAGGAGTCTGTCCCGTATCTGGGATATGTTATTTCCCGGGGAAATTTGCTCGTTGACCCTGAGCGAGTCAAGCCTATTCTTGACTTCCCTACCCCGAAGAATTTAAAGGGAACTTCTAGGTTTTTGGGGATGTGCGCTTATTACGCCAGGTTTATCCCCTCTTTCTCTGAGTTAGCTTACCCGCTAAACAGCCTTAAGAAAAAGGGAGCTGTATTTGCGTGGGGTCGGGAACAAAATGAGGCCTTTCTCGCCCTCAAACGGCACCTTGTCTCTCCGGCGGTATTGCGCATGCCCGACTTCTCCCTCCCTTTTATTTTACATGTTGATGCGTCGTCAATTGCCCTCGGCGCGGTGCTTTCGCAGCGAACCCCTGATGGATGTAGGCCGGTAGCGTTCGCCAGCAAGACCTTAAATGCTGCTGAGAAAAAGTACAGTACGTACGAAAAGGAATGCCTAGGTTGTGTTTTCGCAGTAGAAAAGTTCTCAGACTACCTAGAGCTTAGAAAGTTTGACCTGTATACAGACAACATGGCGCTGACCTGGCTATGGAACCACCCCAAACAGTTGGGTAAAATAGGCCGCTGGATCTGGAGGCTTTCTAGGTTTGACTTCACTACCCATCATGTCGCGGGTAAAGAGAATGTTGTAGCTGATGCGTTGTCGCGGATGGCAGAGGATCTTGACCCTGTAGGAGGTGAAGCGGAGGTGGGAACGCTAGGCGTGATTCACACCATCCCAGAATCTTTTATTTCAATTGGTGCTCATCAGGCCGAGGATGAATTTTGTAAACAGCTCGTAGATAGGATTAGAACTGGGGAAGTAGTTGGGAACTATCGCCTGCGCAAGGGTCTCTTAGTGACTAATATTAGGGGGAGACCCAAATACTATATTCCCGAGAAGCTCAGGCCTATGCTACTTAAGTACTTCCACGATTCTGTTTTGGGTGGGCATTGTGGGGTGCTCAAAACTGAGAAGAAAGTTTCCAAGGAGTTTTATTGGCCCAACTTGCCCAAGGACGTGAGGGAGTGGGTGCGCAAGTGTGAGGCCTGCCAAAGGGCCAAACCCTCACAAAACTCGAAATTTGGTTTTCATTCTGCTGACGTTGCCACACGCCCCTGGGAGAAAGTTTTTGTTGACTATGTTGGGCCCCTTACGCGTTCCTCCCAGGGCAACACGTCTATTTTGGTAGTGCTGGATGCATTTTCTAAATTTGTGGTGTTAATTCCCCTTAGGAACATGAAGGCATCTACGACTGTGAATGCCTTATCTAGACGGGTGTGGGGCGTTCTTGGAACCCCTAAGGTTGTGGTTAGTGACAATGGCCCCTGTTTCCGTTCCAAGGCTTTCAAAGACATGTGCTTCTCTTGGGGGGTCAAACACGTGACCACCAGCCCATACTACCCCTCCCCCAACCACGTTGAGCGTTTTAATAGGAATTTAAATGTGGCGCTAACTATTTTCCACCACCAGGACCACTCTCATTGGGACAAGGACCTCGACTTTCTGAACGTCGCGTTCAACTCTGCGTACCACGAGTCAGTCGGAGCCACTCCTGCCTCGGTCTTCTTGAATAGGGATTTAAACCACCCCCTCTTAACCACGTGGGATGTTGACCCGCTCTTATCTGACGCCCATGACCGCCCCTTTGAAGAGAAGTGTGAACTCGCCTATAAAAATTTGTTAAAGTCTAGAAGGAAAGTAGCTGCTACTTACAATCGGGGACGTCTCCCTGTCCCGTTTAATGTGGGTGACAAAGTAGTTTGTAAATGCTTCCCCTTGAGCTCGGCGATGGACAAGACGTCGGCTAAGCTGGCATTCAAATGGAGTGGGCCATGGCACATCGACAAGTTCCTAACGCCCGTCTCAGTCCTACTAGTGGACATTGTGGACCCTTCTGTAACCCGCCGCGCCCACGTTAGCCACCTCAAGGCGGTGACGTAGTGAGTCCACGTCCTGTGCAAGAAGGCAGGACGTGTTATTGGTTAAGTATTATTTATGTGTATACGGAGTAAAATTTAGGAATTATCATAGGTTATATAAGTATATAGTGTAAAGTTTAGGATTTATCGTAGGTTATGCTTATTTGTTATATTGGACATTGATTCAAATTTTAGGGGTAGGCCTACCCGAACTTCTATATATATCTAATGGTTAGTGACTTATGTTTGAGTGTCGCTCTGGGAACTTGGAAGAATCCATACGCGTGTGTGCGCGCGTACTATATGAAAAAGGAAGATGATGCAGTGCTTGCCCTTGTAGAACACTCTTGTTCCTGTTGTGTCTACTTGGAGGCATAGCCTCATGTGGATGCGCACTAAGTGCCGTGATGAACTGGATTAGATGGACTGCGCCTGCCAGCAGCCGTGTCAGAGCATTGTAGACTGTACACTTATATTATTTTTGTAACTGTAGTTTATTTGTTCTCAGAGAGGTCTTCACCCTTCCCTCCCCTTCCCTTTTGGTTCGGGGCGAGATATCGAACGCGTCGTCTACAGAAGACGGAGGCTGGCTGGGCCGACTGATATGTGGGACGAGTCTCAGCTTCAATGGGTCGTCAGAAAGAAGGAGAGCGAGAGCGTCAGTGCCGTGCGTGTAGTACTCCGGCGTGAGCTACTCCAGGATCTGTCAGAGCGCCACTACCGGGTGGGCTTACTACTTGACCATGAGGCCGGCTATCCAAGGACTGTCATGAGGGTTCGTGTGGATCATCTCCCCATTGTCTGCCACTAACGGCAGGGAAGGTACCGCCCTGCCGTTACGCCTACTGCTGAGGACTCCTTCTGACATCCCGTCAGGGGGGGAGGATGTAACAACTTACATTGTAACAACACTCACCAACTCGGACAGACAACTGGGACAGCGATGTAACGACTTACATGGTAACAACACTCGCCAACTGGGACAGCCAACTGAGTCAACACGCGGCACTAGCTTGACCGGCGACCTACGCTCTCGCCAAATACATCGGACTGACTGAAGGCGTGTCCGCGCCTGCCGGCAACGAGGCTCGACCACGTGTTCGGCCAGCGGAGAAGATGGATAGAAGAGTTCCGTTTCCGCCTTCGCCGAGCTTCGAGAAGGTGCTAGGTGTTCGATATGAGTCTCGAACCTCTCCTCCCCCCTTGTTTGTAATGTTCTCCAACCTTCCTTTCCTTCGATCCGCCCCCCTTCTCTGAGAATTATATTTCGTATAAATACTAGCGGTACCGGGATCTCAGGTCACTTACTACCCCACCGGCTCGAGGATAAGAGGTGAGGGCAGCGACTGGGTTTCGGGGGATATTACCTTCCTACCAAATTTTCTGTTTCGGCGTCATGGGGGGAACTCTTTCTAAATTACTATTTGGACTTTGGTATTAACTTATGTTTATTTGAATATTGACTATGCTACGCGCTTATCGCTGCTGGGAGTTAGACCGTCGCTTTCGCCACCGCTTATATCCAGGGTCTGGGCCCTATTCAAATGTATTTCATACATTTGCCAATATTAGCTTTTAACCTGAGATTGTCAGGTCCTGGGTTCGAAACCCGGCTTATGTTATTTTCAAGTATAGCTGTTTCTGGACTCATCTTTGTTCGCCAAGTTAAACGCCTAGGGTTGTTAAGTTATTATTACCTTGTGGCCTTGTTTGATTGCTATGACGTCACGTTTGCTACGGGCGTCTGTAAGAAAGATATATATTTATACTAGGGTGGATAACTTAAACGCTAGAGTAACCAGTTTAGGAACTAATCAATTTAACGAAGTAACCAAAGACCATGTCACTGAGATCCCGGACCGTTACCTTTGATGGATTTAATGTAACGTGATTTGTTTTGAGGAGGTAACGTTTATGTTTACCTTTGATGTAATTGATTTCCGCGGTGGACGGAAAAGCGCGCTTCACGCGGTGTTGATTGTTTGCTCAGCTTGTTATTGTTCTTTTTTGACTAAATAAAATTGTTATGTTCATTCAGGTAACTCTTTACCTAATTTACTGCCTCTCTCACCTTATAGATATTAAGGGGGGGTTGCAGGTCCATCAAGGTGAACATAATCGGGGTTGAAATAAACCCTTTGACTACTTTCCAAATTAACTGCCAAGTGCTCAACAATAGGGTTCCTGTCATGTATTGGGAATGATAGTATCCTCAAGACTGCCTCAGATGTGCTGACGTATCGACCAGTCTGATACTTCAAAATCTTGTCTTTCTCATTTTCAATTGTTAATGTGGCTTGATCACTACCCTTGTTTACATACTTGCACACATATTTGATGGATTTGTTTGAAGATATAATGCCAAAGAGGACAGGGTCTATCTGGGTGTCTGGTATTTCGGCTGAGATAATGGAGTCGATGAGTTTTGTTTCAGTATTATTTTCTAACCAAATGGGCATGAGGAAGACCTGTCTTCTGCCGTTCTATAAAGTACATGTGACATTTTATGGGACCGGAAATCTCACCTTTAGTCAGCAGCCTCATCATTACCTTAGCTTTTAAATTGAAAACTCGTGAAACAATATCATGTTTGTTGTGGGTTTTCTGTTCCTCAAAAAGTTATTTTGCTATATCTTCCCATTTGGGATTGCATGTAAAGGTTATGAACAAATTAGGCTTTCCGTACTTTCGGACATATGCTAGGGCATCTTGGACTTCCTCGTGCATGTATTTGGGTCCTCCTACGAAAGGATAAGGAAGAATGAATGGTTGTCCAACATCATGAGTGCTGCCGTCGCTGGTGATCGCATCTCTAAGATGAATGTAGTCCTCTACGCTGAGCTTTGATTGATTGTGTCGTAGGAAGTTAAGTCGTTCAGTCTTGATCTTGGCATACATATCCACTAATAACTGATTGAAAAGTTATTGGAAGTGATGTAAATTGTTTAATTAATTTTTTCTCATCAAAAACTCTGTATCCATAGAAATTCGTGGCAGATACTTTTTTCTTGCCATCGCTCTGCTTTAAAAACAAGCTATAACCATCTTCGCTTCGTGGGGAAAATAATCAAGTATTGGAGCGAGTCGTAAGATCTATGGATTTCAGCAATCCTTTTCAGCCTATTATCCTTAGTTTTTAAGACTATGTCTCTTTTCTGAAAATCTTGCCCATCGATTAAAATGGCAACTTTATTACATTGCGAGAGTTGAATCTACCTATGTGAGCATTAGCAGGTTTTCTGTCAGCTTGTATCACGACTGTGGGTTTATCCGTTTCTTGAGTTTCTATTGCGCTCTTGAAACATTTTATGTAACTGTTATTTTGGTAAAGCATGATTTTTAGATGGTTAACTATATTAGGATTTAGAACGGGGTTTCTTTTGCATCTGACCTCGGCTTCTACATCTCCTAAGAAATAAATTTGTAGGAATTTTTAATCTTCTTTGGTTGCAGAGAGAAGAGATCCTACTAAATGGTACACCTGCACTTTCACCGTGAAAATTGGCATAAAGTTACTTTCTTTCATTACTTTATTACAACCAAAGGAAGTCATCTTAACGGCCGAGCTATATTTCCCAGTAATACTTAAAAAGTAATGTGACTGACTGGGGATGATTTTGGGTCAACAAACTGTACAGGGTCTCAAGGGGACCACTAATAGGTTTAAGTTTGATCATTCCCTTAGTAGCACAGGCCAGTTGGCTCTCTTTTCCATTTCAGGGCATTGAAATGCGGGCAAATAATGTCCATAGTTCCTAAGGGGACTAATTTATCTGCATCATATAAAATGTTACAATCGTACTTGAAAGCCAATTCTTTCTTGTTTTTCCATTAAATATTTCTCATAGAAGCATCTTTTGGTTTCTCTCATGTAACCTTCTTTCTCCTTCCTGCTCTGTCAAATTATCCCTAAGTTCCTTCTTTCCCTTTCTATCATTCGCTAACTTTTTATTTCTCTCCACCGCTTGGCGTATTTAAATCAGGAAGACTTTCAAATTTATCCAGAGTCAGATGCTTCCGCTGCCATCAGTTAATTAATTTTATATGTCAGTGCCTCTTGAGAAGTGTGTGACGCGTGAAATTAGAAAAACACTCATCCCCCTACTCCCTGTTGTACAGTTAATGGTTATGTCCAATCTTAAGGTTAGAATTGCTATATACCAGTTCCTGTGGATCTTTCACTAACGCTAAATATAGATGTAATCTGAATAACTGTTGCAAAATTAAAGTGCAAAAGGTAGATGCTAAGCCGTTTGTTGCCCAAGCGAATATATTTGTGTTTAAACCATATGCTTGACACAAATAAACCTTTTTATAAACACCAGTGGCGGCTCGTAGCTAAAATTATTGAGGGTGCTGCTCCAGAAAATGTTTAGCCTTTGTTTAAAAATTGTGTAAAAGGAAAAAACATGTATAAAAAGAAAATTTATTCAAGAATTTGATAAAATCTTAACAAAAAAATACATTTTGTACTTCTTTAACTTAAATTGTTACAGTTCAAGCTTGATCTATTCATTTAAAAATTAAATCCATTCTTCTTGTTTTAATTTGCGCAAAAAGATAAATAATTTTCTCCTTGATCTCTGGATGACAATTGAGAAAATTTGTCCCCATTGGAAGTACAGCAAGTGCATTTATTCTTTCTGTTAAATAAAAGAACCGAAAAGAAATTAATCAAATGGAATAGTTGGAAGCAGAATAATAATCTAATTCTACACACTTCTACACTTTATCACATTCTAGAATATGGTCACGTTTTTTGAGAACAACACACGCTGAGTAAAAAAACAACTTCCTTCCACCACTACGCCAGAGCTGGCACTGCGAGAGCAACAGTGCTCTGTCTACCTGGCAGGCCCGCCTTCCTCCCTATCCCCTCCTATGTTCGCATGTGCACAACAGTCAAACACGACGTCACTGGCACTGTGAAGCGCAGTTCCATACAAAGATTTTTGTATCTTTTTCATAAACTGGGGGATGGATACTGAAGTACTGACATTAAGCTTAAGGAATATATATTATATTACAAAAATAAAGAAAGAATTAAAGAAAAAAGGACTCATTATATTAAATATTATCGATAATATCAAGTGAAAATAGGGGATGCTGCAGTTCCACAGTGCCTATACACGAGCCGCCACTAAATATATAATATTAAACTTATTGCAATTAGCCCATTTATTTTACATTTAAGCCCCCAGGCTAATAACTGTTTATTAACGTACTGGTATATCGACATATTTAGTTATTAGCCGGGAAGTCCAATAACTAAACATGTCATTATATTATTTCAGTTATTATCCAACACACAAAACCATTCTCAAAATGTTCTAATCCAAGATATTAATGCTGGAAAGGTTTAATTATGCTTTTCTCTTATGTACAAGCAATAAAATAATACTTTACTATACGTCCTGTACATATAGTTATAGTATTTTTAAATAAGCATGTTCCTTTTGAAAACAAAATTTGCCTATTCAAACATGCGAAATCCTATAGTGGCAGCCATTGGGTCTCTTTGAGATATCTAACAACAAGCTTAGAACGATTTCCTAAAGCTAATGGATATATCTGCCACCTGAGGGAAGAGCGCAAACTAAGAAGTAAAATATATCTTTTGATCTCTGTCTAAACTTCAAATGGCCAATTACTATTAGGTGGCTCTAAATAGTTTACCATATGATAATAAGTTCTTATATTTCTACCGGTTAAACGTAAGATTTTCATTCCCCTAGGGAGAGTCGGTGAATACCGATCACTTTTTTTAAAAGATTATTACAAGTAGAAAAAAACAAGAAAAAAAACGTTTTCTAGTGTAACGATATTAGCAGCTATTTTAGTATTTGGAACCAAGTGCAATTAAAGATTTTTATGAATGGCTTAGTGAAAATATTTTAATTTTCAAAAAATGTACTTTGATCGGTATTACCAAACTGGTCGGGTAATACCGATCAGTGATTTCATCATGTATTTGACTTTAATGATGTTCTTTAAAAAGTGGAAATTAAAGCTAAATGATTATGTTTCAGTAACCAAACACATAAGGAAAGCTACGGTGGGTTTTATGAATATAAAAAAAATCTTAAACCATTTTTGCAACTAAGAAAAGTAGTATACAACAATTAAAAGCATAAATTTGATTTTTTTTTATAAAACAGCTAAATATTGTTAATTTTTTATCATGGTTAACTTTATTTCCTAAACTTAACTAATAACTACTAATGTTGGCATTTAAAAAAAATTGAATACAAACATATTACAAAACTAAAAAACACATATTTCCCTAAGTTTTAACTTATCTACTAAAAAATGAATTTATAACAATTACTTTGAACTTAAGTTCACACAATGGTCACATCTGTAACCTTCTGCACTGTCCCAGCTGGTGCATTCAGCATGTGCCTAGTTAGAGCACAATACTCATCGGTACCATAATTCATTGTTTCCATCGAATTCTACACAAACACAACAGAGTTCGTTTTCAGAGGATTTCAACAATGGACCTATATCATCAAGTTCCTCATCATCACAAATTAAATCTTCATCTCAACTTTCCTCCTCGGAAGAACTTTCAAATGTGATATTCCTACGACTCCTTTTCTGATTAGTCTTTTTTATTTTACTATATTCTGCTCCCCTATGTTTCAAAATTTTATTTTCAGCCCTTTTCTTATTTTTTTTTCTTCCTTTATCTTTTTTTCATTGGCTTTTTTTAAAGTGTCTTTCCTTGAGTAGAGGTGAGAATTTCAGAATGCTGTTTTTTTCTATTGTTTGTGGAGATTTGATTTTTGCTATCTAACTTTGGAACCGGAGAAATATCCGCAATTGAAACAAACTTTCCAAAGTTTGAATTTGAATTTGATAAACCATTAATGTTTGAGACTAAAGATGAACGTAGCTCACCTTTAGAAATGGAAGGACGAGGACTATTTGAAGGTAAATGTGAGGTGACCTTGGAGGTTGAGGGCTGAGGAGAATCTGCTTAGTTTGTAGCTAAAGGAGATTGTAGTTCATTATCAGCGTCATCAGTAATTTCTACCATTCGCAGATCTGTTGGAAGAAAGTCTTCTTAGTTAAAAACTTCAGGATTTAAGGGAAATATTCCGGTTTTGCTGAAACACGATGCTGCCTTTTCCATTGTTGCTACCCGCGTATAAGCTTGATTGAAAATAGACGCTAAATTATAAGGCGTTATTTTTTCATGATCATGATTTTTCATATAGAGATCACATTCTCTATTAAATGCTGTTTTAAGGGGCCCAAAGAAAGACACATCTAGTGGCTGCAGGCGGTGTGAGGTGTGAGGAGGAATGGACACCATTACAATACCATGATCGTGACAAAAGGAGTAGCTTTCCAGTGTAGAATGAGTATTATGGTTATCCAGTATCAATAGAATGGGTTCATCATGTGAAGTTTTTGTGTGCGCAGAAAAATGCTTCAACCAGTCCACAAAGAGATCTCTTCTTTTATCCAACCTGACTTAGAGCATGCGTAAGCAGCTCCGTGTGGGCCTCCTATTTTCAAAGCTGCTGACATATTCACTCTCGGGAATATAAACATTGGGGGCACATAATTGCCTGTAGGACTCATGGCACAGACAACAGTGACATTTTTACCTCTTTCCCAGCTTGTAGCAGCCCCCACTTGTTTTTGTCCTTTTACAGCTAAGATACGACCAGGTTTCTGTACCGTACGGATACCCGTTTCATTGACGTTAAAAATTCTATGAGATGGAAATGTGTACTTCTCCTGAATCGTTTCTCGATTTTCATAGAATCGACTAACTTCATCCTTATTAAAGGAAAGGATACGACTAACACTTGTAGCTTCAGGTAATCTTAAACTCAAATTGGGATTTCGCTTCATTAAACGTGAAACCCAATCTTTGCCAGCAAGTCGAGTCATTTTATTAAATTCGTGTTTCAAACCAAGTCACTCAGCTTAATCGAAAGAAAGTCGCCGCAGTTCAAACTGAGACATGCCATAAAATAGTGTTGATAGTAGGGTTACATGTTCTATAATTTATTTTTCTTGATCTGGAGTAAATAAAGAATGTCTCCCTAGGACAGCCTCATTTCGATTACCACTTTTCATTCTATCATGTAAAGTCGCAAATGAAATATTGAATAACCTCGAAACCTCTCTAATCTTTCTACCATCGTCTTTAACTGTTTTGACTGCTGCATTCAAGGAGTCTGAAGTCCATATTTTCCCTCTGTTTGTAGTCCTTCCCTTGAATTTCGGCATCTATACAAGATAAAATGGACAATATTCGATTAATAAAAAGGAAAATAAGAGTTTTAAAATAAATAGTTGTATAGAAATATACACACCCATATTTTATTACATGATAATTATTTGAAGGTAAACGTATTTAAATCAATGAAGGGTAATACCGATCAATTTTGTATGCTGATCAATTTTACCCGCAAGGTGTGATCGGTATTACCCTATGTGTAATTCAAAAACAAATATGGCAGCCAAGTCAACCAGTTGACTATATTTTTTATAATCATGCAGACGATTTATGCATCAATATATTCTATTAGTTAGGGTGATAGTAATATATATTTTATTTAAATAAAAAAACAACTTAGGGTTTATATTGTTCAAGCACAACAAAAGTTTGAAAACTACTACGCAACTTAAATTATTCTAATAACGTCCAAACAGCAACGCGGTTCCACTTCAACTGGAAATAGTTTTTGTATTAACACGTCTCGCTAGATAGCAGGACTAATCATAACCAAGTTTATTTGAAATCCACCAAGTAAACAGCTGATTGGTATTACCTTGCTGATTAGTGATGGGTCGAACCAGCTCATTGAAGTGAGCAAGCTCACACAAGCTCCCTCACTCAAAAGAGTCGTTTATGAAGATTCGTTCATAAAAGTCATATCGTTCACCGCATGGCTGGCTCGCTCCCAATCCCTTCACCCCTTAACAAGCCATAACTTGATGATCGAGCGCTAACTAGTTCTCACAATTCGCGTTACGAGCGTGCAAATCTGTCCCTTTCCTTTCAACTTATGAACGAATTAAATTTTATGTGTAATTTATCCGAATCTTATTGTGTTTGATTCTTTAATTTTATTACTTACTCATATTACTTATAATAATTAACCTTAGCATATAACCTTTATTGTCCAACTCACAGAATTATGTCTAAGTGATGTTAAGAAAAATAGTTAGTTTAATATTGTAGGCAGTACTGCTATCTAGTAACGATTGTAAGCATTTATAGTTGAGTTTTTCTTAGTAGCAAACGAAGAACGACCGAAGAGTCGTGAATGACAAACGCTCCTGACTCTTTCCAGAGTGGATGAACGAGAGCTAAAAAGTCGTAAGTAATGGCGGCGTGAATGACTCTCTCGCGAAGCGAGAGTCGTTCGTTCACAGCTCTCGTTCAAGAGTCGTTCAATTTGAATGACTCGCTCACGAGTGACCCATCACTATTGCTGATCGGTATTCACCGACCTTCCCCTAATAAAGTCATGAAATTATCACCTACTTTTATAAGCTTTAAGTGCTATAAATCTATTTCATTCCAAACTTAGTAAAAAAAACTAAACCCAATGTTTATTTTAAATTAAATATGGCGTTGTCAAAAATTGTATATCTTTTTCTATCTCAAGTTAATTAATATTAAACTATGAATGTTTAGTTTTAAAATCATTGTGCAATAAATTATTTGTATTTTTAATATAATTGTTCGGTTTGTTTATAAATTTATTTTAATTTTAAATAATTAATACTTTACTTAGTTTTTAGTTTCTTACATTGCAGGCGCTATAGCGGCCAAATATGAACTACCTAAGAATTTACATTAATTTATGAAAAAATAGCAGATACGTTACATTCTGTCTATTTTATCTTTGATCTTTTACACCGACTCAGTTTGCCTCAGTCGATACGTGATACGTCATTGCGACTATTTTCGACTGAGAACGAGAAATTGGGTTTTGAAGTTCGATCAGTATTTAGTTCACAAGGGTTCGATATTTATCTATTGTCAGAATTTGATAATATCGGAAGCGTAGCGGTAAATTTGCTGTATTTTAAAATGTTTCCAAGTGGGGAACAATTTATTATATCAAATTCTCCATAAGGCTTAACATGAAAACAAATGAGGCATCCATTTTGTAGATTGTTTGATTACACTTAAACCTTTGCACCTATTCCTTAAAATGATTTTATGAAAAATTATTTAAAGGACTTACTTTCAATATTGAGTCTCTCTAAGAAAAGTTAGAAAACTTTTTTTTTTAGCCTTTGATGAAATAATCACTTTTCTAGAACTAGCTCTTTCATGAGATATAAAGAAAACCTTTCTCAGACTAACTTTACTATGGCTGCCCACAAATGCAAGTTATGATTGCAAAAATGATGGATGATAAAAGTACAATTACTTATAAAAAGCTTATTGTACCATCAGCTATGCGGAGTATTTATTGGAAATACTTCGGGTTTCCAGCATCAGATGATGATATAATCCTAACCAAAGTAAAAATAGTGTGTTTGCTATGTAAGACTCAGATTGCATACAATCGCAATACAAGCAATTTGCGAATGCACTTACAGAACAAGCATGCACGTGAACTGATCGAATTAGAAGCATCCGCTCCTCCAAGAAGACCTAGTTTAGATGCCAAAGAGAAGAGAGCTTTAAAGAAAGGTGTTGCAAAAGGTCATGTTTCTGGAATAGTCCAACCATATATTTACAGTACAACAGTTGATGGTACAGTACAAATTGATGGAGATATTCAGTTTATTACTGATCCAAATATCAACCTTCAAGGTATTGATGATGATACAAATTCAGGAAATTTAAGCAATAACGTTCAAACAGTGGTCTATAAAAGTGCTCAAGGTTCTTCAAAACAGAATGTTTCCCTCCTTTTGTCTGAAGAGAATTGTGACAACCATCCTCAGATGGTGAAGTCTGTGGTCGATGCTATTGCCGAATTCATTATAATAGACTTGCATGTTCCAGACATTGTGGAAGGACGTGGCTTCCAAAGACTTATTGCGACGCTACGTTCACCTTGCGAGATACCCAGTAAAACGAAGCTCGAGGAAGATTTTATCCCAAAAATATATGACACTTTCAAAGAATCTGAACAAACCACTTTTTCAAAATTGGACTGTGCAATTGTTTTGAGTGCTGAGGAATGGTCATCGGGGAATGGAGAAACATTTATTACAGTATCAGTGCACTACCAGCCCTCTCAAGAAACACTCCTTGAGACCCGCGTTCTTGCGACCTTGCATTGTTCAGTAGACATGGACATAACACAGTGGGTTATGGCGTTTGACTCGCTCTTGGCTGAGTGGTACATTAAACTGAATAACATTACAGCTGTTGTCGTAGCCACATCAATCCCTGAATTGATCAATGCTCTTTCAGAAAAAGGTTTGGTGATAGTCCCCTGCCTTGTTTACACCTTACAGGTGAGACCATTTTCATGATAGCATAAGTCATATTTTTAAATATTGTAACTTAGTTGAACAAATAAATGTTGATTATTTCAAAGTGAACTTTTCTTTAGCACTGCGTCTTAATACTCTTTTGGGCTGTACACGTATGTACAAATCACATGTGTTAGGGCTGATGAAGGTTGAATTTAGACAAAGTTACCACCTTTCTGGTCTTGTGATCATAGTTCCTGGCTACAGAAACAGAAGTCCCAGGTTTGATCCCTGGTGCTTCCAAAATGTATCTGTGAAGCAGTGGGTCTTGAACGAGGTCAAATTCAGCCTCGTTAGGACAAATGAGAAGCCACTTAAAGAAGTAGCACCTTCAGTTTAAAAACCTGAGATCAATGGCCATAGTGCTCGTTGTGCAGACCACATGACACCCTTTATTCACAAAGGGTGGCACTATCATTGCTAATGGCGGATATAGCTTGCTTGCGGGCTCACACCAGAGTAGGTCCTACTCGCATTTATCTGGAGGAAGAGTGAAAAACTATTGAGAAAAGACCACCCTCAGTACCAGGGTTGAAAAGAACCCAACCCAGTTGGGTTATATTGGTTTTTTGGGGGTTTTATTGAGTTTTTTTGGGGTTTTATTAAGTTTTTTGTTTTATTGGTTTCTGGTGATTCACTCAAAGATATTATGTAATCTGACTAAACCAATAATTCAAATATTAATTAATACAGGATCCAGAGAAACCTATTTTAATTTTAATATAGTAAGGAAACGAGTAATAAGAGACATAATAAAGGAAAACCATGATTCAACAATGTAATTATTCACAAAAATACTGTGTAAGCTAGCAGGTTAAAAAAAACTGTTTGTGTAGAAGGGATAGAAAGAGGTGGGAGGGAGAGGGGAGACCATGCATCAAATTACTGACAAGCCAGTCGCGAATTGATTGGTTGCTTTCTTGATCTAAAGAGAAAAGGTAACAACTTTTGTTATTTCATTTGCTTTTTTGACAAAGTATTATTTCTAGTGCCAAGCATTAATACAGTGTAGGTACCTTAAAATTATATTATCCCAAGTGAGTTGCTAGTTGAATATATTATTTTGTTCAACCAATTAAAACATATTTTATAGCTTAGTCTATTGTATAAAATTTGTAATTTAAAAAATGTTGTATAGCACCAAATACAAATCAATGTATTATTACTATTATTATTATTATTGAGTTTGAACTAAAAGGTTTTCAACAGAATGACTAACCATTTTCAAAAATTAGTATCCAAAATATAATTATTTTTGAGGGGAGGGGGGTAAATTATAACAACCCTGCTCATTACACCCAACCTTGATTTGAAACCTGATTTCCTCGTCAACAGCCATCCAGTCTATTGCCTGAGGCTTTAGACCATTCAACCACCAAAGTGTGTTTAAACTGATTAAATCGCTATCCTTTGTAATAAATAAATCTACAAATACTCTACATCAGAATTTTTATCTTGTTGTTTAATGTAAAACTGTGTAGAAATCAAGAGCAGCTCCAAATAATGTAATTGGTGTTAACTTAAAAATAAGTTTCACACTACCAATAATGAAAAATACTATCAAGAAAGGAACATACCTAATCAATTCTTCAGCTAGCAAGCTTGATCACATAAGTTTATTCTCCTCTTCCTTACTTCAAGTCATTATTTTAGTTTGATCGCCACTTGCCAGCCGTATGAAATATTAACCATGATTTTACCTTTAATTGCAGTTGTGTGCTAGTGCTTGTTTCACCCTCCCTGAGGTGGCGACCATTCTTGGCAGATGTCGTTCCCTGATCAGTCAGGTGACCAGAATTATGACTGGCAATACATCCCTCAGAATCCAAGAACATAATATGTTGCAGGTATGGTAATTGGGGGGGGGGGGCTTTTCATGAATTAAAAAATATATCTTTAGGTCAAGTGTATTTTTAAATCTTGTGCACACACACACAGCAAACTATCACAAATTAGGTTAATTATATAGATATTTTTTAGTAAATAAATTTTTTTAAATAATAATAATAATAATATTTAGCACCGCGTCTTACTACCCGTTCGGGTTATACACTTTAAATACTAATTACGTTAATGGATTTAGGAATGGGGAAGGTTAAATTAAAGGAAGTGAACCCGCATTTGCGTGGACGGAGAGTGGAAAACCATTTAGGAAAAACAACCCCCAGTTCACCTGACCGAGATTCGAACCTCAATCTCCCCGTCCTCAGCAGTTGACTTAGAGCAAAATATAAATACAACAGAACATGTTTATTTTTATTATTATTTTTAGCATCAAGTCTTACTCCCCTTTCTGTACTAATTATGCTAATGAGGTAGGGATGATGAATTTTATAAGAAGTGTACCCATATTTGCATGGAGGGAAATTGAAAACACCACCCTCATTACACCCGACCAGGATTCAAACCCCAATCTCCCTGTCATAGCCAGTCTAGTCAGAACATAAAAGTAACTATGGCCTATGTACTCTAAAATAATATAATTCTACTTTAGATTGCTATTTGACTGTAAAATACAACAAAATCTTGTTTATTTTTTTAAATAAAAAAAAAATATTACAAGCTTGTGAACTCATAAACACTTTTACGTCCAATATTAAATCTAAATTTAAATTTGACATGTTTTTAAAATGGAGACATAGCTAAACACAAGATGCAATGAAGGCATAAGGAAGGGGTTTTTATTTGGTCTGTAACAATGATGTAGGCAATGAGATAATTGCTAATGGAGACACTCTAATGTCTACTTTTTTTTTTTTTCAGAACATACATATTTGTGTTTTTACAAATATAGTTTTTATATCTTTATAAATGAGGAAAAAAATTGGCAGTGTTGCACAATATGCTTTCCTGTAATCAAAAAGCCACTGAAAATCTGACAGTTGTATCACTTGTCACTAGCACAAAAATTTTAGCTTTAAAGATTTGTGACTGTTTTTAATTCCTTAAAATGGTCTTTGAGTTCTACAAAAATTTAATATTAACTTAATTTTTTTTAACACCTTGATATTTTTTTTATATAGATTCAAATACCTTGAATCCTTAATGTGATTCAAGATTCGAGGATTTAACAAAATTTCAGATCCAAGACTCAAATCCTTAAAGAAAAGAATTGTTTTTTTTTTTTTTTTTTTTTCAGAATAAAATTTAATCATAGGATGAACTTAACAACCAGATCCTAGACCAGTAATTTAACATCAAGCTACTATTTGTATTTCATATTAGATTTCCTCTTATGTTTATAATTTTTTCTAAGATTTGGATTCATAAAATAGTGGATTCAACCCAACTCCAGAAGTAACATTTAAAGCAAAAAATAATTTTAAAATCATTCATCTTTCAAATTCATTGAATATGCAAAGTTAATAGTTTTTCTTCTTTTATTTTTACTGTGTGTGTTTTTTCTCGCTTATTTTGAAATGTATTGGTTCTTTCAGATGGAAGAGGGCTCCCTAACAATGGACTATCCACACGTGTGGACATCGACATACGTGATGATGGAGCAGCTCATATTACGAAAAGGGTTCCTGCAATCATTAATGGACGGAAACAACAAGAATGATATTATGTTGAATGACCCTGAATTCCATATACTTGAGGATTTGGTCACTGTATTGGAGCCCTTCAAGGTACTTGCACTGCTTTAGTTTTGCTTCGTTTCTAGATACTTATTTATATGTTATGTTAATGTTCACAATAAATTCTGATCTCTAAAAAAAAAGGGTTAAAACAAAAATTAATTTAAATTAGTTAAGAAAACAATGCCTGTACACGGGAATAAAACCGAGGATCTTTGGCTTAGGGTGCCAATGTTCTACCGCCAAGCTATCCAGGATTCGTCCTATGCTGGGGGTCATTCTCTGCTTTTAGTTTGAGGCTATTGTGTAGTACATTTGGCAGCATAACTGCCCTCCCGAGTCGCAGATGGCTGTGATATCTGATAGCTCATGTATGTAGTTGATGATTCCCGCATGTTCGTCCCACACTCAGCCTTAAAACATGAGTGAAAAATGACCCTGGGTACAGGATGAATTCTGGATATCTCTGTGGAAGAGCATTGACACACTAAAACAAAAGTACTGGGATTGATTCCCTTGTCCAGGTGTCATTTTTTCAATTAATTAAAATTAATTGGTATGTGATCTCCTCCATACAGACCTTTCTGTAATTACAAGTATCGATTATAAGAAAGAATGTTAACATTGAGATACTATTTGGATTTTCTATTATCTTATTATATTTATATTTCCTCTTGTGTTCATAATTTTTTCCATGATTTGGATTCGGATTCAAGACTCAAAGGTAAATTGGAGATTTGAATTTGTAAAATAGTGGATTTGACCAATTCTAATTTATTTATTTGTAAACAGGCATGTATCAAAAATATATATTCGAAATGCAGAATAGTATAGGAACTATGTTGTGATTGTAATATTATAGCTAATATCAACTTATTTTTGTGTTTTTTTGAACACATAAAACTGTTTTTAAGTCTGTTTTCAACCTAAATCTCTACTGTTATTTCTCTCCATCTCCTATCGTTATGTCCTTTACACCATCTTATTAACTTTTGTTCATTCTGCTCTTCTTCTTATGTGTGTGTGCGTATGCATACACACTGAAATATGCCTGACCTGTTGATAAGCCATTGTCTGGTGTTGAGTAGGTGACAATAATGACCCTGGGTGACGAGAAGATGCCCCTTATCTCGTTGGTCAGGCCGCTGCTATGGCAGCTCACCAGCTCCCACCTCAAAATCAAGGACACAGACTCTGATGCAGCCAGGCTCTTCAAGGAGTGCATCTCGGCCAACCTCTCAGAGAAGTATGTTTGTTATCATTTAAGAGATATTAGGAAATATATGAAGGTATTTAATTCTTGTAAGAATGCATAATTATGAGTCTAACTGTATAAAATTATATTTTAAAACATGGAACGTAATAAAAAAAGATTAAACTAGCAAATAATTAACAAAGAAAACACGAGGTGTCTACTGAATTGGAGAAATTAAAATTAGTGACATTTGGATGACCTTTTTTAACCACAAAATTTCTTTGGTAAACAGTTGTACATTGTATAATGCATATATGAGCATAATATACCCACACGCAACATTCTTCTTTAACTAGATGGTGAATGCTAACTTTGTCCTTGGTATCACTGTAAAAACAATCAGGTAACTTGCTGCTAGCGCATGGCATCATGGGTAGTGGGGGGCACGACTTCCGACGTGTTCGCTTTGTTACGATGTGTGGTAAATTCAAACAAAAATATGTTTATGACTTTAAGACTAAAATATTGAAAATTTATGACTATTCAGGGACTCTCATGACCCATTTTTGCAAAGTGACTTTTTTTTGTGACTTTCATGATCCATTAGACACCCGAAACATAGGAAGAGAATCAGGCTCTGTTTATGTTCATGCATAACTAATAGTGAATAGTGTAGAGCAATAGTGTGCAAGAAGTTTGAATACATTATTTTCAATAATAGCGTTTATAATTCGATGCATAATGAATAGTAAATGGTGTACAATGCTTAAAGTTGATTTAACTTTATCTTCTTATAGCTATGTTTTGCATGGAATACAGTATAGGTAATCATTGAACTTGAGATGTATCAGCCAATGAGAATGTGAGGAGAGGATATAGCCAATTAAAAGCCAGTATTGTATACAAGCAGACAAACATAATTAACTGTGGCAAAACTTGTTTGTTATTCACGAATTGTCTTTGATTTAGCGTCAATGACTAAGATTGTCTATATCATATCAGGCATGGGCAACCTTTACGCAAATTAGCCAAATTATCATTCTCTAATCGAGTCAAGGGCCTAACTAGATGGATTATACTGGAAATATAAAATAAATGAAAACCAAGTTGCTACTTTATATTTTATTTATCGACCTGTACTTTTACAACTTTTGTACTTCTATTCTATGTGTATTTTATCATCATATATTTAACATGCTTTTATTAGACATTTTATTGAGAGGCACTGTACTTGGGTCACAAAACTCAATATTAGGGTTTATGTTGCTTATACATAATGGGAGAGAACTCTAAATATTTTGGTTTGTCATCCTTGTACGTGTTTTCGACTTGTGCTTCTTCCTTGAAAAGAACTGTTCACACACACATACATACTACCAAAAAGAGTAATTATTTTTCTTGCAAAGGTGCATAAATTAGTGTACTTTTCTTCCACCAAATATAATTTGTAAAATTTTATCAAAGTGGTATCGTTAAATTCCCCTGAAGCTCAATAAGCTTCATCTCTATGATATCTAGAGCTTTATCCACATCAGCATTCATTGAACAATCAAATATAGCGAATTTTGAGGCTTTATTTTGAAAATCGGCAAATCTTGTATCAAACAGCTCTATTAGTGACTTCAATTCATCTCCATATGAATTGTATTTATTATTTTCATGATTTACTAAAGTAGGAAAATGGAAAATGGTAACAATTTTTTGATCTGATTTGACTTTCCCACAATCTTAGTTTATTACAAAAAGCTTTCACGCTAACTGTCCTTGTTTTTGAAGATTAAGATTGAGTTTGTTGAGGTGTCAGGTGACATCTACAAGGAATTACAAGCCACACACCCAGTGACAATATTTCATGTGATTAATTTAATTTCTTTTTATGTCCATGATATCTGTGATGTCTTGTCTCAAATCATATAATCGTTTTAACATCTTACCCTTACTCAACCATCTCATTTCACAGTAATAAGACACATCTTCATAATCTTGACATATGTCTTCAAATACTCCTTAAACTGGGGGTGATTAAATGCATGTGACTTAATAGAGTTAATGCTAGTGACTACCACTTCCATAAAATTTTTGAATTTAATTGATCTTGAACACAACTTTTGTTGGTGGATAATGCACTGAAAAAATTGTAAATGTTTCTATTGGATATTTAATTCTACTTCACTTCCTTTGACTATTCCAATAAATCTCTTCCGTGCACCAACCATTGCAGGGGCGGCATCAGTGCAAATCTCAGTTACTTGACTCCATTTCAGCCCAAAGCTTCTGAAAACTGTACTGACTGCTTTGAATATGTATTCACCAGTAGTTGTTCCTTTTAACGACGCAAGAGCCAACAATTCTTTTGTGATGTCGAAGTTAACATCGACTCATTAAATAAAAAAAGGCTAGCTGTGGTGTATTGGAGTATTCTGTGCTCTTGTCAAAAGCAATTGAAAATGCTTCGAATCGAACAATTTGCTCATTCAAACTAATTTTGATGTCATTAGCCATCATTTATATATGTCGAACAACAGTATGTCTCAACAAATTAATTTGGTCGAAGTCTTTTCTCTTGTCAGGATATATTATATTTGCAACATCAAGCAGACACTCTTTGATAAATTCTCCTTCACCAAATGGCTTAGAATACTTTGTGGGATTTTTTTCGCTCACCATAATAATAACTTTAACAAAGCTATCATGCTGCATTATTTGTGTGTTGAACATTTGCTGCTGGTTACCAAAGCTCTTCTTTAACTTATTTATTTTGGCTTTTCGTAGCTGTCCTTTGGTTTTTTCGTGATTAGCATGTTTTGAAATCAAATATATCTTCAGCTTGTATTCTTTAAGTATGGACAGAGTTTCATTTTAATGTAAAACATATGGGACAACCTTTATGCATGGTAAAGAAATAATACTCCGTCCACTTGTCTTGAAATTGACAACAATCTGTATCCACTTTTTTTTCTATTTTGACATAACAACAGACATTCTCACAATATTAAAAGAAATATTCACAATTAAAATGCCTTTGCACGTTGCACAAAAACAAAAGAACTTTAAACATTAACAGTTAAATGAAATAGGAACAGTAGCAAACAATCTAGCATTAGCATGTCGCATACATGCAATAAAATCTGAGATGAGGTGGAGATTGAGACCTAGCCAACTCAACCCTCCTCCACAAGGGCACTAGTATCCAACCAGTCACATTCACTCTTTCGGGAGCGCGTGTGATGTACATCCCATATGATTAGACGCGTGGTGAGTAATTGGCTCGTGGTGCACCCTGCTTTCAACTGATGAGGCTCTGATGACCGAATGATTCCCGGGATAAGGAGTCTTCCTCTACCATGACAATAGCCTCCTTGAAGGGCAGAAAAGCAGGTGGAGGTTAGGGCACTCACATGCCCTTGGGGTGGGAAACTACACCTAAAGGCAGATGAACCAACAATGGTCAACGGCATAAAATATAGAAAGTCCTCAATGGTAGACCGGGCGTATAAGCGACTAGTACAGCTCTAGCAGTTGGGAAGGCGAATGAAGGCTGCAACAGTCTTCGGATCTCCAGCTGTCGTAGTCTCTATGCCACTGGCATAGGTTCTGAGCCTGCCAAGGATCATGTGATTGTTGATGTGCAGCAACATTTCCACGTGAAAAGATATCACACACAGGCATCTTCCAAGGACAACCTGAATTAAACTCGACTCCCAAAGCAGATTATGAATTCACAGCTGAAGGATGACCAGCAAAACCTGGAGGGACAAATCAATAAAAATAATAAACATCTTACCACCAAGGCGATTTTGGACTCATTCGGTTGGGACATTTTGAACTACCTCGCATACTCCCCTGACTTGGCGCCTTCAGACTTTCATCTTTTCACCTCCCTGAAGACTCACATGGGTGGGGGAAAAATTTCAACCGACGAGGAGGTGAAACAAGAGGTCCTGAACTGGAAGAATATGGCGGGAGAATTCTTTGAGAAGGGCATCAAAAAGCTTGTGTCACGGCTCACAACCCCTGCAAAAGGGGAAGGCGACTACTGGAGAAAAAACTGACTATTTACCAACAAAATCCTGTAATTTTGTTTTAAATAAAAAACAATACTCTTACTTTTTGGAGTCTTCGTACTTTAGGTTGAAAAACATTTTTGTACAAAATTTCGCATTGGGTTTGAGTGAGGGGGGTTGAAATTGAGGAAGTGTACACACATTTATTTTTTACAAATGTAAAAACCCCCCTCATACACATGACCAGGTTCAAAACCCCCAAACTCCCTGTCCATAGTTATCTAACTCGAGAATGATCTTAATCATGCTCAACTTAACTTTTTGAAAAAAAACATGCAACTGAAACTTTTTGATGTTTATTAATATTTTTTAAAACACTATTTTTTTAATTATATTTTTTTATTTTTTTTAAATTTTGTGGATATATCAAATTATCATAAATTGGTCTGTGAAGATATAACCCCAAATTAAACCAGATTTTTAATGGGAAATCTTTTTCCTATTCGAGTGGAGTAAAAGTATGCATGGCACTTTAAAAACTTATTATATGGGTTTTTTCAAGTTAATGAAATTCAGGAAAAAAGGGGAGAAGGGGAAACTCTTGTCACA
>JBCFYV010000811.1:135301-192801 GCA_039000515.1 Timema cristinae
GGTACTTCTGTCTTTTCGTTTCCTCCTTTCTTTATTTTCATTTCCCACTTTTTTCCGTCTCTACCATTGCCTGTGTTTTACGCCGTTTTCTTTTATTCCTGTTTGGTCAGAGAAATGGTATATAATGAGTGCCGGTCAGATTCACTTATTGTACTTAGGACCAGCTCACCATGAAGTTTGGATCACGGGTCTCACCCCGTCGTCAAGGGAAATCCTCTTCAATCTTCTAAGTATCAAGGCGTTATTAATAAGTCCATCAGACTTAACTTATGGGTCTAGTCTAAAAGACTAGAATTTGATATCATGCCCTTCAGATTTAGTTTATATAGTCGAGGTGACTATAATGTTTATCATGTCCTTTTGACTTAGTTTATATAGTCGAGGCGACTATAATGTTTATCTTGATTTATTATTTCAGTCAAAGTGACTAGATTTTGGTTTTGTGTCCTTCTGACTTAGTTGGTGTAGTCAAAGTGACTCTAATGTTTTCTCAAGTCCTTCAGACTTCTTATATTAGTCCAAGTGACTAATTTCTTCCATATGTCCATATGACATAGCTTAAATATAGGAGCTTGGAGCTCCAGAGGTAATAAGGACTTAGTCTTAAAGTTTGCTCTTCTCCACAAGTATAGTACTTCCTTTTTAGTCCTTATGACTAGTCTGTTTCTCATGACGCCGTGGACGTCGTGTTCAGTTGTTTAATTTTTGTATGGCTACAACCAGGTTTTCTGTCCTTTTTCTTGGACCCAATATGTTGAATCATTCTTGTTGGCACTCTTTGCCTGTAGTATTAGATGAGGTGGGTAAAGCGCGGAGCTGCGCTAGTTTCCATAATGGGGTCCGCGCAGATAGTGCCTTTACTTTTAGCCCGTAGTTGGCTCCTATTGTCTAAATATTAGAAGTTTGTATGTACTAAAGTAAAGTTGAACCCCAGGGAATGGGTTATTGTATAAATGTACTATTGAGTGCTCTGGCAGTACCTATTGGGAAAGGACCGGCCATAGTACTATTTGATGTTGACACCTGTTTACTAGCCATCTACTAAGGTAATTAACAAACCTTTCTCATATCATTCATTATACAATGTATCTTCAGGACTCTATTAATTCCCAATCAAGCAAGCTAGCTCATTTTATATGATTTACAGTTAACTTTCATTGGCAATTATTTCACTATTTTCCTTTTAGACCCTTCTGACAGTAGTGTAATCTTATATCTCATTTAAGTTTTTCTATAATAAATCCACTTATTGTTAACTTAATTACTTGTATTACGTAATGAATTATCCCAACGATAAATCAGTTACAGTCCTTTCTCGACGCTCCCGGAGGTACTGGGAAGACTTTCTTGCTAAATATTCTTCTCGCCAAAATACAGCCAACAGGCAAAATCACTTTGGCAGTAGCTTCCTCAGGCATAGCGGCTACATTACTTCAAGGAGGTATAACTGCACATTCCCCTTTCAAGTTGCCCATAAACTTAACTTGCACAGAAAACCCTATATGCAACATCAAGAAGGGCCCTGTTCATGTTAGGGTAGTAACGAAATGCGGTTTTATCGTGTGGGATGAATGTACAATGTCACATAAGGCGACCTTCAAAGCTTTAGACAGAACACTAAGGGATATACGGGCCAAGGATATACTCATGGGAGGGGTTACAATAGTGATGTCCGGTGACTTTCGACAAACACTTCTAGTTGTTCCTAGAGGCACCAGGGCAGATTAGGTCAAAGCTTCTGTAAGACGTTCTTTAATTTGGATGCAAACTTATAAGCTCAAAATATTTGTGAACATTCGGGTCCATTTGAAGGGTGACCATTTAGCCAATAAATTTTCTGGCACACTTCTTCAAATTGGGAATGGGGATCTAAAGAAGATAGACAACGAAATGGACATTCCATCACATCTAGGAACTACTGTTAATACTTTGGTTGAACCTATTGTTAAAATATAACCAGACATGGTAAATTTGAAGAAAAAGATCATACATTTGTTTTGTGAACGAGCCATCCTAGCTCCTAAAAACGAATCTGTCGATAACATTAATGCAAAGATGATGGGCCTGTTTGAAGATGAAGAGAAAACTTACCTTTCTATTGATAGAATGGTGGAAGAAAATGATTGTGTTAACTACCTTGTTGAATTTTTGAATTCATCAAATCCCACAGGAATGCCCCCACATAAATTATACTTAAAAGTTGGTACTCCCATGATGTTTCTTTGAAATTTGATTGCATCTAAACTCTGCTGTGACACTCGGCTGCAAATGAAAGCGATCATGAGAAGTATTATAGAAGCCGTCATCCTCACAGGCATTGGAAAAGGGGGATGTATTTACATCTTTCGAATACCTTTCATACAGAGTGATTACCCCGTCCAGTTCAAAAGATTACAGTTCCCGGTCAAAGTTTGTTTTGCAATGACCATTAACAAAGCTCAGGATCAGTCCATAAAGTACACATGAATTGATTTAAGAACACCTTTATTTTCTCAGGCACAGCTTTACGTTGCATGTTCTAGGGTTATTTCACCAAATAATCTTTTTTTAATTGCAACAACAGGAAATACTTCAAATATTGTGTAAAAAGAAGTTATAACTTAACCTTCAAAATCTTTTAACACATTTCTGGATTATATCTCTATTTTGACATATTTAATTCAACCTACTTTACAAGTTTTGTCACTCAATTTAGACTAATTAATAGTTGATTTTGAAAAAAGAATGTAAGATTTGGTTACTTTAACTTTTGGGTAATTTTTTATTATAAAGAAAAAGAACAACATTAATTTATACATTTACTGTGCGAAGAACAGGTACACTGGCTAGTTTACATACATATCACATAAAAAACAAATAAAAACAAGATAACTTCATGATATAACAACAAAACAAATTAGTCTTATCTTGGAAACGAGTGCCACTTAGGCCACGTTTGTACAGAGAACAATTATTGGTGATGAAAACGCAGCGGCATAACTGGAGTTGCTCTGTAAGAGCATACGAGTTGAATGTTTATGTTTATACTGGGGCAAATCGAAGGTGATGGCAACGCGACTAACGAGAGACGTGGCAACTGGAGTTGCTCCAGTCATGACATGCTACAAGATCGTGACCCACTTACCTCAAGTTGCCGACGGTATTTTTTCGTGATAGGACGTATTTTTTCAAACAAAGGTGTCAGAACAGCCAGAAAACAAAGAATTCGGGCAATTTATTGAAAACTACCCTTGTTTGTATAATCGTATGTGCAAAGGATACTCTAATAAGATTACAAATCCAGCTGATATTGGATCTCACCAATTTGTTATTCTTTTCCCGTTACTTGGGGCTACCAAATTCAAAAGGAAATCATTATTACTTTTACACATTCGAAAATATACTCCGATTTTGGTTGAAAGAAGAGTAAAGAAAATTCAAACCTATTTTTTTACAGCTAACATTAATAACATTTTACTATATTGTTTGCGTTATTTTATAGGTATTGATAATATTTATCAAAAGTGATAACTGCAGATAATATGACTTGATGTATGAGTATATTAAACTTGTTTTAGAAACTTTAGTAACTAACTTCTACTATTCTTCTTACCAAAATCATGTTATAACTAAACAATTTGTTACAGTACGCTACTGACTATGGTTCACATTCATAACTATGTAGGCGTGAACACTGTAACATATTTGTTAACCCCTTCAGAGGCTTTTATTCACAACGTACACTACAACAGCGCCCTTATGAGATAACTAATCACAAACTGGCATTGTATTGGTATAAACAAACACATTTATAAACCTTTCAAAGGAGCCTATCAAATTTATTATGAGCAACTTCAGTTACAGTTGATTTCCCGTCAACATTTTCTCTCTGTATAAATGCAGTCTTACTGTTAAATACATTTTATGTTTTCAACACGTCTATGCACAAGTCTTTAGGGTAACACCTCAAGGTACCTACTCTTTTCTAAGTTAAAATAAATAACACATAGTAAGACACAAACAAAACACATCACCAAGCTGAAATTAAATTATGAAGCTTAATTAATATATGCTTACAATACTCTAGTAATATTGACACTGAAGGAAATTATTTAAATTAGTTGTCTACAATCGGAGCTGTAACAGCCAGTCATTGATATTTTATACGAAGTGTAATGTGTCGTTTTAAATGTTGTACGACTAATCAATACGAATTTTAATTGTCTTTTACAAAATAAAATTTTAAACTAGTTAAATGGGTGAAGTAATAATTATTATTAAAAATGAAACAATGTTATGTTGTGACACCTTTGTTACACAGTTATTAAATTAAATTATTTGTATAAAATCTTATAATGTTAGGGTTCACTTCATACGACTGACTGTTTGTTACACCTCACTTTGCTCGGCCACTAATGTCTCTACTGAGCCTTACTCCAGGGTGTGATTCCAGGCATGGGCGACAAGGCTATCATTGGGGAAATCGGAGTTCTTTCACAGTGATGGTGGGAGATTGGGGGATGGGGAGGGGGGGGTATCGTTTCTGTTCTTAATTTATAAGTTGTATGCTTATATAGTCAGATGGTTCAGAAAGTGCACGTTACATACCTCAAATAATAATAATAATAATAATAATAATAATAATAATAATAATAATAATAAAACGAGATCAATGAAATATTCATAATATTATTTCATAATCTTTGAATGATTTGAGTGAGCCAAAACCTGGATTTGAACCATAAAGCTATGTTATTCAATAGGTTCACTAAAACACCATATATTAGGGTCTGTTCCCGGGATTACCAATACTCTTCGAGGAAAAGAAAATCGAAATTAAAGGCTATCAGCAAACGATGCTTACAGAGGAGACACACATTCTTTTAATGTAAACGCTTCGTTAACATAGCCACATTTGGACGGGTGACTAGAGGAAGCTGGGTGTGCCACCGTCTGACTTGAGGGTCCTGAGTTCGTGGGTGAGGGTCTACGATCACCCTTCTTCGTCAGCGTGAATGGCGTGGACCCAGATGTTCGTGCGTCTTCGCGACAGAAGAACCGCGACATACCAAGAGGTAGCGCTCCTCGGATGTGGAGGATGACGACACGGCGAAACTTCTGACCCGAGATACAGTACAGGAAAAAGTTGATACAGAAGTGGAACAGGTAGACGAAGTAGCACAAACCGCGAATCCACTTGAACAACAGCTTTCTTTTCAACCTGTGCACAGTAAGGAAAATAGCCATTAGTACGAGGACGTCCATACTTATACCCTAAAAACAAAGGGAGTATGCATGAAGACATGCCCTTCAAAATTTATAAAATGCCCTGAGAATATTATCATGGCTTTTTAAAATTATACCTTATATTGCTAAAGTTGTGTATAAACATGAGGATAAATAATTATAACCTAATATAACTGGATGAAAATAAAGAACATCACTATTTATATATTGCGAAAACATCTATGCATAAGTCATTTTTAATTTCCAAGAGTTTTGTGGAAAGAAGACCTCACTCCCTGCATGTTCTTGTTGTCTTACTAGTAGCTCTGTGAACAGTAGACCTTGCTACCTTTACGTTATTATCGTATCTAAAGTATTACTAGTAGTTCTGTGAACAGTAGCCCTCACTATACCCATGTTATTATCGTTACTACAGTCTTACTAATAGATCTGTGTACAGTAGATTTAACTCACTCCCTCCATTTTACTATCGTGACTATAGTCTGAAAATGTCTCTTTGGATTTCAAGTTGAAATATTGCCTACATTTTCCCATTGGATATCAAGTTTAACTTTTCCTACAGTGGTTAAGTTAGACAGAAACCAAATAAATACTATATTCAATAGTACATTATATTTATAAATAATAACCGTTGTTTACGTGGTCCAAGATGTTAGTCTTGCAATAGAATCAACACTTAAAAGAAATTATTACATATAGGCCTAAGCGAATATTTTCTCCAAGGTTAAACGAATAAGCCTATCCCTACCAAATTTAGATAAATTTGGTAATCGAATTGGGCAGTAATCGGTGAAATGATGTACAAACAAAATGCCAAACGTTCAATTAAAAACATTAGATCCACGCGGTCAAGCTAATAATTTGAGATATTATTTTATTAGTGATTACTTTTAAAAAAAAAATGTTCAAAATTTTTGCCACATGTCCTAAAAATACACTTAAACAGAAATAAACTGTATGTGAAATAAAAACTACTTTTTTTTTGTAATTAAGGAAGCTTAGGGCCTAAACATGTTTATTTTGTTCGATATTAAAATGCAACTTATAATAATTATTATAATAGGCCATAAACATCAGAGACTTGTTAATTAAATTGATTGATGGGAATTTTAAACACAGTCTTATAATCTTTATACCCTCTTCGGTGGCTGCAAGGTCTAAGGCGTCACTCTTGCAATAGACTAGACTGCCGATGACAGGGAGATTTGAGGTTTGATCCTGGGTGAGTGTAATGAGAGTTTTTTCCTAAATGGTTTTTCACTCTTCCTCCATGCAAGTGTTGGTACACTTCCTCTAAATCCAACATTTCTCATCCATAACACATTAGAGTAATTAGTGCATAGTTGTTCAAATAAAACAGTAAGAGATGGTGCTAAAAAAAAGTATTTTCACTGTTATAGGATTGGTCACATTGTCAAAGGCCCTAGTATCAGTCACATTGCCAGAGGCCCTAGTATCAGTCACATTGCCAGAGGCCCTAGGATTAGTCACATTGCCAGAGGCCCTAGTACCAGTCACATTGCCAGAGGCCCTAGGATTAGTCACATTGCCAGAGGCCCTAGTACCAGTCACATTGCCAGAGACCCTAGGATTAGTCACATTGCCAGAGGCCCTAGGATTAGTCACATTGCCATAGGCCCTAGTACCAGTCACATTGCCAGAGGCCCTAGTATCAGTCACATTGCCAGAGGCCCTAGTATCAGTCACATTGTCAGAGGCCCTAGGATTAGTCACATTGTCAGAGGCCCTAGTACCAGTCTCATTGCCAGAGGCCCTAGTACCAGTCTCATTGTCAGAGGCCCTAGTACCAGTCTCATTGCCAGAGGCCCTAGTACCAGTCACATTGTCAGAGGCCCTAGTACCAGTCTCATTGCCAGAGGCCCTAGTATCAGTCACATTGTCAAAGGCCCTAGGATTAGTCACATTGTCAGAGGCCCTAGGATTAGTCACATTGCCAGAGGCCCTAGTACCAGTCTCATTGCCAGAGGCCCTAGGATTAGTCACATTGCCAGAGGCCCTAGTACCAGTCACATTGTCAGAGGCCCTAGGATTAGTCACATTGTCAGAGGCCCTAGTACCAGTCACATTGTCAGAGGCCCTAGTACCAGTCACATTGTCAGAGGCCCTAGGATTAGTCACATTGTCAGAGGCCCTAGGATTAGTCACATTGTCAGAGGCCCTAGGATTAGTCACATTGTCAGAGGCCCTAGTACCAGTCACATTGTCAGAGGCCCTAGTACCAGTCTCATTGCCAGAGGCCCTAGTATCAGTCACATTGTCAGAGGCCCTAGGATTAGTCACATTGTCAGAGGCCCTAGGATTAGTCACATTGTCAGAGGCCCTCGGATTAGTCACATTGCCAGAGGCCCTAGTACCAGTCACATTGTCAGAGGCCCTAGGATTAGTCACATTGTCAGAGGCCCTAGGATTAGTCACATTGTCAGAGGCCCTAGTACCAGTCACATTGTCAGAGGCCCTAGGATTAGTCACATTGTCAGAGGCCCTAGTATCAGTCACATTGCCAGAGGCCCTAGGATTAGTCACATTGTCAGAGGCCCTAGTATCAGTCACATTGCCAGAGGCCCTAGTACCAGTCACATTGTCAGAGGCCCTAGGATTAGTCACATTGTCAGAGGCCCTAGTACCAGTCACATTGTCAGAGGCCCTAGTATCAGTCACATTGCCAGAGGCCCTAGTACCAGTCACATTGTCAGAGGCCCTAGTACCAGTCACATTGTCAGAGGCCCTAGGATTAGTCACATTGTCAGAGGCCCTAGTATCAGTCACATTGCCAGAGGCCCTAGGATTAGTCACATTGTCAGAGGCCCTAGTACCAGTCACATTGTCAGAGGCCCTAGTACCAGTCACATTGTCAGAGGCCCTAGTACCAGTCTCATTGCCAAAGACCTTGGCGACAGCATTATCACTTGTAATGTGTTTTTATGTTTCCAATGTGTTCTATCCAGATTACAGAGGAATGGGGCAGCTCATTTATTAATTTAAAGATAAGTTTTTTTCAACTATTACGTTTAACACAAAGCCTATTAACGGTTTCATTTAAGGGGTGAGGATAAGCAAGGTAGTGTATAGGAGGTGTACTCTCAGTACTTCAAACTTCAACTTCACAATCAGAAGATAACGTGTCTAGCAAGTCTAACAGTGATGGATGTGCAACGCAACTTACTAAAAATACAAGGAAGAAAATGGAAAGTGTCAAAGAGAGATATACACATGCTACAGGAGCCAGTAGTATATCAAGGGTAAAAAAACGGGCATTTGCCCCCCCTCCCCCCCCTCCCCCCATCTCCACCCCACTCATCCCTGCCTTTTTTTTAAACTCCAAGACCCCAAATAATTTTCAATTTTAACTTTCATATGAAGTAAAAAAAATATAGGCTATAGCAGTGACGATATGTAGAATGCATAAGAGACATTTCTAGACCAGACTTAAGACTTGATATTGAAAATGTTTACTGTTATACACATTAAAATTTTCCTTGAAATTTCAAATTGAAAAAATCACAAACATACTATTGCCTTTTATACTCTTTTCCAGTAAACTTTAATTTCAGAGAAACTTAGAAAATCCCATAAAAGTATTGTATGGGACTTTCTACGTTCCATTACAAGTAGAGTTTATCACGATTTGATGTGTATCAGTTTGATAGAGTATGACTGCAAGTATAAATGGTCAATGGTGCAGGTATATATGTTGGAAAGTGTATAACTGCAAGTAGAAATGGTCAATAGTGCAGGTATGTATGTTGTAAAGTGTATAACTGCAAGTAGAAATGGTCAGTAGTGCAGGTATGTTTGTTGTAAAGTGTATAACTGCAAGTAGAAATGTTGTATGTTGGAAAGTGTATGGCTGTAAGTATAGTTGGTCACCAGTGCAGTTATATCAGTTTGATAGTCTATGATTGCAAGTAGAAATGGTCAATGGTGCAGGTATGTATGTTGTAAAGTGTATAACTGCAAGTAGAAATGTTGTATGTTGGAAAGTGTATGGCTGTAAGTATAGTTGGTCACCAGTGCAGTTATATCAGTTTGATAGTGTATGATTGCAAGTATAAATGGTCAATGGTGTAGGTATGTATGTTGTAAAGTGTATAACTGCAAGTAGAAATGTTGTATGTTGGAAAGTGTATGGCTGTAAGTATAGTTGGTCACCAGTGCAGTTATATCAGTTGGATAGTGTATGATTGCAAGTAATGTTTGTCACCAGTGCAGGTAGGCCTACATCAGTTGGATAGTGTATGACTACAAGTCAAGTTTGTCACCAGTGGATGTATATTTGTTGGAAAGTGTATGACTGTAAGTAGAGTTTGTCACCAGTTAAGGTATATCAGTCTTGCAGGTCCCTCTAGCGCAGGACTCTTCTTAATGACAACATCCCAGTATATCTCCAATGTCGCCGCCATCCCCAGTGGAAGCAGAAGTATCAGGTATGCGGATGAGACGAGGGATAGCATTCTCGTCAACTTGAAGGTGTCCAACGGCGGCAAAGATTTTTTCCTGATGGCTGACACAACAACGTTTCTATTACAGAACAGCAGATCACTAATAATGATTCGTACGTAATATACAAGCTCATAATGTTAATTTGGGAAAATAATATTTACCTAAATTTAAGATGTACAGTATAATCCAATTATCATAAGGGGAGCGCCAAAAGCTACTAAATCTATTTTCACGTATTCATAAGTCAAGTAATGTGATCTCCAGGTGTCACTTTTGATATATATTATCCATAACTATAAAATAACAGTAATAATATAGTAAAATATTATCAATGCTTACAGCAAAAAAAAAAAATTCTTAAAAGCTCTTTCCCTTGAAAATTGGACAGTAGCTTTTTGATGTACAGTAATTCTTCAGTGAATGTGGAGCTCATCTTCACAAAGTGTCATATTTCAGTACGTGATTCTATTAATTAATTTCTCCAATTCCCCGCGAATTTAAATGTAGTTTGGTGAGTGAGCTAAATTTAAAAATAAACTAATGTAAATGCTCACATTAAAGTGTGGACCCAACTGTCTCTGATCATCTAAGTTTATTGAGCAAAGTTAGCTAATAAACTATTGTAGATATTTATTCTTGTTCGTCAAACCTTTGTAAGCAGACAAAGTTAGTGCATAAACTACTGTAGATACTTTTCAGAGTGGACCCAGCTATCCTTGATAGTCAAACTTTGGTGAGCAGACAAAGTTAGTCCTTAAACTACTGTACATTTCAGTGTGGACCTAGCTATTCCTGATAGTCAAACTTTGGTGAGCAGACAAAGTTAGTCCTTAAACTACTGTACATTTCAGTGTGGACCTAGCTATCCTTGATAGTCAAACTTTGGTGAGCAGACAAAGTTAGTCCTTAAACTACTGTACATTTCAGTGTGGACCTAGCTATTCCTGATAGTCAAACTTTGGTGAGCAGACAAAGTTAGTCCTTAAACTACTGTACATTTCAGTGTGGACCCAGCTATCCTTGATAGTCAAACTTTGGTGGGCAGACAAAGTTAGTCCTTAAACTACTGTACATTTCAGAGTGGACCCAGCTATCCTTGATAGTCAAACTTTGGTGAGCAGACAAAGTTAGTCCTTAAACTACTGTAAATTTCTGTGTGGACCTAGCTATTCCTGATAGTCAAACTTTGGTGAGCAGACAAAGTTAGTCCTTAAACTACTGTACATTTCAGTGTGGACCCAGCTATCCTTGATAGTCAAACCTTGGTGAGCAGACAAAGTTAGTCCTTAAATACTGTACATTTCAGTGTGGACCTAGCTATTCCTGATAGTCAAACTTTGGTGAGCAGATAAAGTTAGTCCTTAAACTACTGTACATTTCAGTGTGGACCCAGCTATTCCTGATAGTCAAACTTTGGTGAGCAGACAAAGTTAGTCCTTAAACTACTGTACATTTCAGTGTGGACCTAGCTATTCCTGATAGTCAAACCTTGGTGAGCAGACAAAGTTAGTCCTTAAACTACTGTACATTTCAGTGTGGACCTAGCTATTCCTGATAGTCAAACTTTGGTGAGCAGACAAAGTTAGTCCTTAAACTACTGTACATTTCAGTGTGGACCCAGCTATTCCTGATAGTCAAACTTTGGTGAGCAGACAAAGTTAGTCCTTAAACTACTGTACATTTCAGTGTGGACCTAGCTATTCCTGATAGTCAAACTTTGGTGAGCAGACAAAATTAGTCCTTAAACTACTGTACATTTCAGTGTGGACCTAGCTATTCCTGATAGTCAAACTTTGGTGAGCAGACAAAGTTAGTCCTTAAACTACTGTACATTTCAGTGTGGACCCAGCTATCCTTGATAGTCAAACCTTGGTGAGCAGACAAAGTTAGTCCTTAAACTACTGTACATTTCAGTGTGGACCTAGCTATTCCTGATAGTCAAACTTTGGTGAGCAGACAAAGTTAGTCCTTAAACTACTGTACATTTCAGTGTGGACCTAGCTATTCCTGATAGTCAAACTTTGGTGAGCAGACAAAGTTAGTCCTTAAACTACTGTACATTTCAGTGTGGACCTAGCTATTCCTGATAGTCAAACTTTGGTGAGCAGACAAAGTTAGTCCTTAAACTACTGTACATTTCAGTGTGGACCTAGCTATCCTTGATAGTCAAACCTTGGTGAGCAGACTGATAGTCAAACTTTGGTGAGCAGACAAAGTTAGTCCTTAAACTACTGTACATTTCAGTGTGGACCTAGCTATTCCTGATAGTCAAACTTTGGTGAACTGACAAAGTTAGATAATAAACCTCTGTAAGCACCTACCTGTGAGTGTAGACCTGGTCTTCACTGATCGTCTCACCACGGTAAGTAGGCATAGGTTGCCCATCAGAATGAGTGTGAGAGGAAGCCACAGAGATAAGGTGAGATATACAAAGACAGCGCTGTTCATGTTTGTTCCACGAGAAACCGACACGTTGATCTGACATGGCTCATACTCGAACACGCTGTCCTGCTCAAAACCTTCCAACAAACAAAAGTCTATCACCGAGATGTTTTGTGATATGATTTACATTTTGGAACATATTCTTATTTCACTACAAATCAAATAATCTTATTTCATATTTGTGGGATTTTTTTTACTAGCGCACTTAGCACCATTGATGCTATTACTTGGATAAGTAAGTTATTAACATCTCGCCTGCTATCCAGGAGTGTAAAACTCAGAATATACAAAACAATAATGTTACCGCTTGTTCTCTATGGGTGTGAAATGTGGTATCTTAACTTACACGATGGAAACCAGTTTAAGGAGTTCAAAAACAAGGTGCTTAGGAATATATTTGCTTCAAGATGGGATTAAGATAATGGGGAGTGAAGAAATTTACATAATGATAAGTTAAATACCTTGTAATCATAACATGACATTGTTAGGATGGGCATGTCTCGTAGATTACAGTGGGCAGGACATACAGTGTGAATGGCAAGATTCTAGAACCTTGTTAAAAGGTACTTACTGGCAAACACAATGAGAAGAAACCATTGGGAAGACCTAGACGCGGATAGGAGGACAACATTAGAATAAACATGAAAGAGATGGGGTGTAATGAGATGGACTAAATAGAACAAGATAAAGATAGGGTGTAATGAGGTGGACTGAATAGAACTAGATCAAGATAGGAATAGGGTGTAATGAGAAGGGCAGAATAGAACTAGCTCAAGATAGAAATAGGGTGTAATTAAAAGGACTGAATAGAACTAGATCAAGATAGAGATAGGGTGTAATGAGAAGGACAGAATAGAACTAGCTCAAGATAGAAATAGGGTGTAATTAGAAGGACTGAATAGAACTAGATCAAGATAGAAATAGGGTGTAATGAGAAGGGCAGAATAGAACTAGCTCAAGATAGGAATAGGGTTTAATGAGAAGGGCAGAATAGAACTAGCTCAAGATAGAAATAGGGTTTAGTGAGAAGGGCAGAATAGAACTAGCTCAAGATAGAAATAGGGTGTAATTAAAAGGACTGAATAGAACTAGATCAAGATAGAGATAGGGTGTAATGAGAAGGACAGAATAGAACTAGCTCAAGATAGAAATAGGGTGTAATTAGAAGGACTGAATAGAACTAGATCAAGATAGAGATAGGGTGTAAAAAGAAGGACAGAATAGAACTAGATCAAGATAGGAATAGGTGTTAATGAGGTGGACTGGATAGAACTAGATCAAGATAGGGATAGAGTGTAATGAGGGGGACTAGATAGAACTAGCTCAAGATATGGATAGGGGGTGTATTTTTGTAAGTGTGACAATGAACTTTTGGGTTCCTAATGCAAAGAGTGGGTAAGTAAGTAAGTAAGTAAGTAAGTAAGTAAGCATAATGGATATTACTTACCCATAACCCGCTTCGGTGACTGAATTGTCTAAGGCATAACCCTTGCAATACACTGGCCTGCCAATTACGGGGAGATAGGGATTCGAACCCCGGTTGTATGTACTAAGGGTATGATTTTCTAAATGGCTTTCCATTTTCCCTTCTCCATCAAGTGTGGGTACATTTCCTCTAAATTGAACCTTCCTCATCCCTGACTCACTAGTGTAATTAGTACATAAGCGTATAGCCTAAACGGTGATAAGGCATGGTGATAAAATAACTTGCCAGTACTGGTGGTCACATGGACGAAGGTGTGAGTCTTCCCTCGCTTTGATTGCAGGTAACGAGGAGTTTTGGATTCGGATCTTAGTAGGATGTACACATTTTATTTGACTTAATGGTACTTCCGGTGGTGGCAGAACCAGGGCAGGGGTGCATAGGGTACAGGGGCATAGTGGGCACTCACCCCTTCTCATAGGAAAGCGTTTTCCCTTTGGATTAAATATATCCTCCCATAGATTTATTTTTCTTCCCCCTGGTACTCTCAAATATGACGCTGAAAAATAGCCTTGAATCAGACTCCAAATATTTTCTAGCTGATAGAGGCATCAAATAAAATAAATCCACAAGGATACCTTTTTAACTAGCCTATACGAAAATTCAAATTTCAAAAACTTACTATGGGGAGACACCCTTAAATAGCTTCAAGAAACATATAATATCTGAGAATTTCCAAGATAAGACCACTTTGAATTATTTCTAATTCATAAAAAATTATCCAAGGACCACGCTAAATAGATTTAACGAGTTTCAAATTTTCAAACATTTGCTAGTATAGGGCTCCCGGACCCCTGTTTGGCTTTAGGACCCAAGCCCTTTTAAAGCCTTTTTTATATTGCCCCCCTTGATCCTCTTTACAAATATCACCACTGGGTGGTATACTAACCCGGGTACCTGACTCTCATGCCACTGAGGGTGATGAACGCCACACCAAGAGCTGTCACCACATATATGGCCACTCTGTCACTGCACCATCCCAGAGAGAGGGGGTACTTGATGGTGAAGAGACGAGCCCAGGTCAAGGCCACCACAAGCCATGTCGAGTAATGGTAGAGAGTGCCCATGAACACCTTATTGGTCGCGCACATCCATTGGTTATTCTGCGCAAAATAGTAGCTCATCACCTATATAGTTTACATTTATAAGATATGTTAACAAAATATTGATTAACTATCCAATTTTATCATTATCATTATCATGAATATCTTCCAGCCACTGGCTGGGTCTGTTTAAAATAAAAGCCTCTCCAACGCCTCCTTTTCTTCCACCATGGTCCACTCTTCTCCTATTTCCTTCACACTCTTCCTCCACCATGCCCCACTCTTCTCCTATTTCCTTCACACTCTTCCTCCACCATAGCCCACTCTTCTCCTATTTCCTTCACACTCTTCCTCCACCATGGCCCACTCTTCTCCTATTTACTTCACACTCGTCCTCCACCATAGCCCACTCTTCTCCTATTTCCTTAACACTCCTCCTTATTCTCTTCAGCCATCTGTCCTTTGGTCCTCTCGGCCTCCTACCTCCATATCCAACATCCTCCTGGACATCCTTTTCTTCCATTCTTCTCACATGACCTTAACACCTTAGTCGTGCCTTCTCTATCCTGTTTAATACAGGATGGAAATTGGAAATTTAAAGACAAAGCTGGCACAACATTTAATGCCAGATTTGTTCTGCCTGTATAAAATGAAACGTATTTTAATTAGTTATTTTCCGTAGCATAGTTTGTAAAGGGGATGAATTTATACTCAAAAGTTACCCACGTATATTTTTAATAAACTAGCTAGCAGTATTTAATTTATCTGTATACCTCAACATAAATCATAGTTATACCCCCAGTCTCTTACTATAGCGACATCACGGGCTGTTGTATTCAACCTGGCGTACACGTAACACCAGGGATACTTAAAATACATTTTAGGGGGCACGTAGACTTTTAAAATGGTATATAATATTTCATGATAAATACTATATAATCCTTGGTGACCTCGTAGTCTAGGGGTAAGGTGTCAGGCTTATGTGCTGGGGGTCCGAGGTTATATCCTAGGTCCCGGCACAGATTTATCTGATTGACAAACCCTTCCTTCACCTCTGACAAGACATCTTGTGAATGTGGGGAATGCCAGGCCTCCACCGTGGTTCGGATACCACGTTAAGCTGTAGGTCCTCCATTTCATCTCAGAATAACCCTGCCATTACACATTGGCGTAAGTGCGTATAGCCCGAACGGGTAGTAAGACGTGGTGCTAATAATAATAATAATAATAATAATAATAATAAT
Source organism: Timema cristinae (assembly GCA_039000515.1). Lineage (NCBI taxonomy): Eukaryota > Metazoa > Arthropoda > Insecta > Phasmatodea > Timematidae > Timema > Timema cristinae. The sequence goes on from JBCFYV010000811.1 coordinate 151,201, forward strand.
AATAATAATAATAATAATAATAATAATAATAGACAATCAGAACCATATTTAGGTTTAGCCACAAGAGACCGAGACGTAAGGACATGCGATTTGGTTGCAACATTTCTTTCTTCTCTTGCTTCGCTTGATGTAGATTATAGAATATTTATAGCTTACATTATGTACCAACAACTTTAGCGTATTGAGTAAAAGATAAATTATATCTGGGCGTAGGCCAACAAACAAGGTTGAATACCAGTGGTCTAGGGCCGTGGTTCTCAAACTTATTTTAGATTGCACCCCTTGGCCATGAATAAAGGTTTAATGTACCCCCAAGATAAAAACAAATTTAAATTACAGGCTTTAAAAAATATGATCACGTGGTAAAATGGATCTATTTAATCTATTGAGAAAAAATATCTGTAAACAAATGTGACAAAGCTTTTTAGAAAGAATCCTACTGTTATAGCCTTAACATTATCTCTTAATGTGAATCGTTGTGATCAGTTAAAAAAAAAAGTTTAATGCTGAAGCGTTTCTGATTACGGGTCCCTTCGTTGTGCGCCAATTGAAGTGTTATTGAAATATTACTGCTTACGTTGGGCTCTAATTATGATGTTTTGGACGTCTCTCTCCGCGTCGATCGATGAATTCTGGATCTGGTTCGTCACATTGGGCGTCGATTGAAGTTATACCGTTTAATTAGCTGATAATTGCCCCGTGGTCGAGCACTAATTAAAGCGGTCCGGTATTTTGATGTAGTGAGTTAATTGGTATTTATAGCCCCGTGATCGAGCGCTAATTAAAGACTTATTGGTGATTTAAATCTTGTATAATTAATACACACTTATCATGTTGACATGTTTTTTATTTCTAAATCTCAGTTTATTTCAGGAGAAAATAGATCATGTCGTCGGCGAACTATTTACGCGACCTATATATAGTATGATCGTAGGGATCGCGGACAGGAGTTGCAGTCCGAGTAGTTCAAGGACTGGACTCCAAGTGCTAGACTGCTAGTTTGCTAGTGCCCTTTCATTGCACCATTCTTTGTATATATCCTTTACTCATGGAAGCTTCGAGAAGGTCGTGTTATAAAAAATTTAAATACAAGACAAAAACATCTTGGTGTCACTAGAAGCTTCAAGAGCCGGAAACTGACTTAAGTTACATTTTAAAATCTCTATTCGAACTTTCCAGAAGAGGAAGTTATTATTTAAAAATCTTAAATTGTCATCTTGACTTGCTGGTATACTCTGATGTCACTTACAGTAGCGTGTACCTTCTTAGAAGAAGAAGTGCTTCAAGCGCCATGTAATAGATTATAATTTAAATGAAATAAGATACGTTTATAAAATTAGGACGATATTATTGTCAATTCTCTCACATATTCTTTAGGGGCAAATAAATAACATTACAATGCAAAAAGTCTGTAGAAAAGTTTTATATATTTTCTTCATAAAATCGTTAAAAAATAAGTAAACCTAAAGGCTTGGTACAACTTTTTGATGTCTGGTTGTCTAATTGAAACTTTCAAGCGTAGGTCCGGCTCCAAATTTAGCCTATTGCGTTACTTATTTTTGTTTACTCACTTTCTTACGGGTAGAGAAAGTATTGTGATCGTCAAAAAAAAAATCGAACTAGAGATTTTGATGAATCTCGACGTTTCATGAGCCCCCCCGAATACGAAAAAGGGTTTTTTGGAATTTCCATCTGTCTGTCTGTTCATACCTCCGACTAGAGCCTAAACTACTTTACCGTCAGGCTAAAACTTGGTATCTAGGGTTTTCATAAGGCTGCCTCAAAGGGTTTATGGAATTGGATATCCACCCCTAAAATTAAGGGTAGTTTATTAAAGGGCAAAAAGAGAAAAAGTCGATTTTCTCAAAATCGGCTCTAACGAATTTGATTAAATTTAATTTCTAAACATTTATAAATATTCCAAACAAAATGGATACTCTCAATATTTCGGAAAAATGACTTTAGGGTACCAGTCTTATGCGTAATTCTTTTAAATCATATCTCCGTAACTATTTGAGATATTAAATTACTTATCATTGCAAATATGTAGGGCTATTTATAATAAAAATCTTTTATTTGAAATATATTTTTATAAAACCAACAACTTTCAAGCTATACGCAAATATATAATTATATATATATCTTTAACTTTTCGAACACTAAAGGTAAAGTATTGCAACCATAAAAAAAATCTAGCCCGAAATGTTGATGAATATCAACGTCTCATGACATACCCCCCCCCCCCCCTCCGAACCCTAAAAAGTTATTTTTGCAATGCCATCTTTCTGTGTGTCTGTTTAACTCTAAAATTAAGAGAAGATTAATAAAGGGTAAAAAAAGAAATACTCAATTTTCTCAAAACTGGCTCTAACGATTTTGATTAAAATTTGTGTATTAAGATCACAAATAAAATGTCTATTTTCATTTTCCTATGAAAATGACTTTTAATGTACTTTACAGATGTGGAAATTTCTGTATCTCCACAACTATTTGAGGTACTAAATAACTTATCATTGCAAAATTGTAGTACTATTAACAATTAAAAATAAACTTTTATTTGAAATATGTTTTTATAAAACCAACAATTTCTGAGATATTGGCAAATATATTAATACTATTTTGTGAGCTTTGGTTGTAAAGAGATACTACTTAAGTAGTAACGCAATAATAATTCTACAATGCCATAGAGTAATTAAATATGTCTCTCAAAAAGTTTGCTATTTTTCCTTAAATTTCTTAGGAGAGATGTTTGTACAACAATGATGTATCTTAATTTTATACTCAATAGCCAATATTTACAGTTTTTATAGGTCAAAATTTATAAATGAGGAATTTAATAGCAATGCGATGACATGGAAGTGTGCAACACCTGATAAAATGTCAAAAATTCTAGCCGTAAGTTGACATTTTAATACAAATTTGACCCTTGTGGACCCAACATTGATCTTTTTATGGGTCCAAACATACAAATGAGGACATTAATTCTTTAATAACAAAATTATAAAATTTAAAACCAGGACTAAAAAAAAAGTTTTAAATAAGTATAGTGCAATCTATTCTTGGGTTTGCTAGTGCATATTATTTCGTTTCACTTATATTACGAGTTTTGTGTAAATATCTCCATTTTTAAATAATAGAGTGATAAAGTCCGTGCGGAGTTCCGTACCATTTATTTATGTACACCATGGATAAAAAAAAACCACTCTCACAAATATATGTTGTTGAGAAAGGCATCATAGACTGCTAATGTAGAAGGTGTCAAGTAGAGAGTTGAAAATTATCGGAAATTTGTCTCTAGCCGAGAATAAATAGGGTAGAAAAAGAGGGTTGGAAATAACCATATAACGGTAACAGCAAATAATTAGTGTTTTCCGTAAGTCCCTTTTTATTTTGCCAACTTTCCCTTGAGCGCTGCTCGCGTTCCCCCTGAAAGGTGTCCACCTACCCTGAGGGTACGCGTACCCCAGTTTGTGAACCACTGGACTCCAGGGGAATAATGAGCTATTTGGTCATCATCAACCGTTTCCAGCCTGTGCTCTGGTCAAATGCTACGAATGCCTTAAATTAAGAACTATCTAAATTTATAAAATAAATACTATATAAGTGTATAAAATAAGAGCTTAGCATTGACATTTAAATACATAAGAGGTATCATATATCCTTTTAAGCTGTTAGCTAAGATAAGGTATGACCGATAGAGTGTAACAACCTGTAGCGTTTATTGTATAAAGCTACCAGATCAAAAGCAAAACAATAGAACTGGACACTTTTTATTTCAACGACGCCTGTGATGATATTGGGTAAAACTCACCTAGGCCCCATTCTGTTTTGCCTTCCTAGCCGACTCTCCCCACGAGGACCACATCTCTTTGAGCAACTATCTTCGGATATATACTGGTGCAATTTGAAAGATCGCTCTTGACAGGATACCATCCTTGGACACATTTAGGTGTTCAGAATTATGTAAGGTATACGTTATTTTTCGTCGTTTATAATTCTAAATTTCTTTTCGGCCAAAATTGGTAATATTAAATGTAGACTTCCAATATTGTAGGTTTTCCATTTTTTGTTGTTGTTGCAAGGATGACTTGTTATTCGTCTGATCCTTTCAGACGTGGTAGTTAAAATAATAATAGTATTACTATTTTTTAATAGTCCATCAGACTACGATGAATATATTTATAATGCAAAGTCCCTTTTGGACTTGCGTTTTAATGGATTTTTTTTATTATATAAGAAGCCCTATAAGAACCAGAGAACTGTAAGAGAGGGTTGTCTTACAAGTCTCGTCAACTTAAAATTGTATTTTCTATAAATATTTATAGTGCGTCTGACTTAAGACTTGATTATTAATTTTATTAGATTTTTTGCTGTTATTGTTATATTTTGTATAAATTTAATAGTGCGTCTGACCTAAGACGTTAATTATGGCAGTCGTTAGGTTTTTCACTATTACTATTATTATTATTATTATTATTATTATTATTATTATGTATAAATTTAATAGTGCGTCTGACCTAAGACGTTAATTATGGCAGTAGTTAGGTTTTTCACTATTACTATTATTATTATGTATACAGTTTATAGCGAGTCTGACGTGAAACGTTATTTATTGCAGTTATGAGTAATTGGCTGTCATTGTCAATATCTATAAATATTTATTGTGCGTCTGACTTGAGGCGGTAATTGATGCAGTCATTAGTCCTTTTATATTTTTATTATATGTTAACTTTTGCAGTCTGTATGACACGAGGTCTTTTATCTTGGCAATCGTTAGCTGGTTTGATAGTGTTATTATGCATGAAGACTCAGTTCTTTGAGGAATTCTCGGACTTATAATGTATTTATTATGGGCAAATATTGACACCCATCAGAATATTAAAATTAATATTAAGAGGATTTATTATGAAGTCCTTTGTTGGCACGGATAATTTGTTATTATACAAAAAATTGGGTTATTGTTAGAACCCCTAGCTATTGCATTAATCATTTTCCTTATTATATATATATTTATATCGTATTATTCTATTTAATTTTTTTTATTATATATGTTATTTATAAATAAAACATTGCTTAACTTATTCTAATGTTTCTCTCAATTCTTTCTTCTGTTAGGTTCCTATGTCATATGATCTCTTAAATTTTGAATAACATATAATTTGTCAAGCGGGCCTTTAGAGGAAGCTTAAGACAGATATGCCCGAGTACTGTATATTTGCCTCACGATTGTCCTATCAGCTCCTCTGCATTTATTCCCTTTTTATTATTGTTGATTATTTATTGCGTATCCACCTTTATTCTTGGGGGAATAAGGGTGAGTTTACACAACTGCAATTCAAAACAACACCGAATTTCAAATGAGTGAATGAAGTTAAACAGCTCTAGAAGCAATGAGCAACATCTCACATGGGTAAGGGCCTTCGAATGCAACCGATGGCCAAACATCAAAATCGACCTAAATACTTCCAAATATACTTGAAGCTTCTGTCAAGTCGGTGCAATACTCGGGCAAAAGCCGAAAATCGAGTTCTAGGAGCTCGTGGTAGACTCACCAAATGCAACAAAATATTATTTTAATTTTATTGTAAATTAACAAGTTCATCAAATAATAAAGAACAGAAAGGAAACTTGGTCATGGGTCGAGCTCTTAGTCACAATATGTCAACGTAATCGGCTTTGTACGCTCGTCATGAGTTGAAATAGATTTAGGTTGTCCGCCCTTAGCCTCAACTATCTGCTTGTAAAAGCCAATCAGCGATCAGTATCAAACAACTCTATTCAGTGCGCATGCGCTGTGTAGCTAGAGAGCATGTAATGTGTGGAAGAAATTTGAAACAATACTTTGAATGGAACAAGCCTTGGTCGATTTGTGTTGAGTCGTGTCGCAGGGACAAAAACTTTAGTTAAAAAAACACCCAAAGGGACTAAAATATCTGTCAATCCACTCGAAAATAAAATCGTGTTGATAGTAATAATATGTTGTTTCTAGTTTGCGATGCAAAGCATCTTGAGTCATCGTTTACTGCTGCAATAATGTGAATTTCTCGGCCACCCAGACAGATTATGCTCTCTATTTGGGCAAAAATGTGAATCAAGCTTTAAAAAATATCCAAGATATATAGATTGGTGTTGCATTAGGGTTTAAAAAAAAAGGATAAAGAAAAGTAAATTTGTATCCTATCTTAAAGGTAGGCTCACTATCATTACCAATTTTAGTTCCTATTGACTGCGAACAGTTCTAATTAACTGAACACAATAGGTGTCTTATGGAGAAGGGCAAGTCCAGTGTGAAAACTTAGCTTTGCCAGTAGCGTGTATGGTTACTAAACTAAGGATCCTAGGTACGATGGCTGAAAAATAAATTTTTGGAGAAATCGGGGTAAAAACTTTCACAGTAATGAATTAACGCCGGGGGGGGGGGGGGGGGGGGAGGGGGGTGGGCTGGGTTGTGTGTCTGTCATAGGTTAAGGTAGTTTGGAAGAAATATGTTGTAAGTCACCCGTAGGCATTTTAAAGGAGATATATTTTTGGAAGGACATGTCAAGTGAATTTAAAATGATGTTTTAGGGTGTGACTCCTGTTTTCGCAGGAAAACAGGGAACAATATAACAGTACCAGACTGCGGAAACAATCGCCAGAGTGCTCGTTATTGAGATAGTATTACGACGCGGGACAACGAAACATTTACTCACTGATCAGGATAGGAATTTTGTGACGCCCTCAACAAGGACTGAAGCGTGTGTAAAGAACAACCAAGGGATCACAAGAGAAGACATAGTTTTATTTGAATTTGGTTAATCACAAAGGTAGTGTAGATACATAGTATAGTTAAAAAAAAAAGGCATAGAGAGCCTGCGATTAGACTGGCAAAAACATTAACTTAGCCATCACAAATATACTTAATATTTACTGCCCTCACAGGGGGAAATGTTGGAGTGAAAATTCTGACATCTAAATTTAAACTGACCGCCGAAAGGCGTATATAACTCCAAAACCCAAGATGGCTGACATTTAGTTATGAATACACAAGGTAGCAACTGACGTTAAACAAAATATATATAAATAGAGAACCCATAAAAATTAACATTAGATAACTAAAAATATATGTGATATAGTGGTTAAATATCTTACAAATAGACCCCAACAATAGCCGTTGAACCCTAATCGTGAGTAACAACGCATAATCTAATTTTACAAATTTGTTTAAAATGCATAGAATAAGTTTCGCGAACTGCCGTTACATCCATACATCTTAGCATGAAAACCTCATCAAAGACAAATAAATGTAAAACAATCTTCGTAACTAAAGCGAGCATATATTATCTCTAATACCCTCTCTGAAACCCAAGAAAATATCAAAGCAACCGCTTAGTTACGCTAAGTTAAGATAAGGGCGCGCCACTAGTACAAAAAGGAGTACTGAAGTCAATCAAGACTTCCCCTTAAAACTAACATAATAAACTCGCGGTTCACCTGCGTTAAACCCCATTTAGAAAACCCACCCATGAATCACAATAACATTAAAAAAGGCCCAAACAGTAATTTTGAATAAGTATCCCCCCATATAAACCAAAATTGAATTTTGAAGAATATTCCCAAGCATTAGTTTTATACCGGCGCCCTCACCTTGTGTAAGCCAGTGGTACAATGAGTACTGCTCTAAACAACACCAGCTATTTTATAGTGCAAACAGTCCACAAATGTTCTCAGAAGAGGGGGAAAAGGAGGGTGGATACAACGAGCAAAAGAAGGGAGAATACTAGCGCTCTGGAAGCGTAGCGGACAGTCCAGTAATTACTCGAAGATAGGAGAACATCCGAGAAGCGGGAACGGAAATTGGTTTAGTCAAGTTGAGTCCTAGTTTGTTGTGGGCCGGGGCCAGGATGACGAGCGAGGCGCCGACCAGCGTCTCGTTTCAGTCCAATTCATTGAAGCCACGGGAGAGGATGTCTTGGTGCGTAAGTAGTGTTCCATCTGACGGAGAGAAGCCCCACCAGCCTTGGTGAGTGTTGAAACTCCATATTACAGGGTGGTAGGCGTTAGATGTTTGTTGTTGTTTGGAACATCGTTACAATTTTATTACTAATTTATTGAAAGAGACCTACATACTTCTTCAGATAAGGAAATTACAGACAACCCCATACCACCCTATGAGTAACGGAATGGTAAAACGACTTCATCAAATGATAGTGAACATGATCTCCCAATTTGTTGACAAATCGTAGAAAACATGGGGCGTGTGGGTGGGGTACCTTATGTAGCGGTGGCTTATAAGAGCATCAAAAACCCAGTAACCGGATACACACTTTATTACTTAATTTATGGTAAGAAGGTGGCATTGTCAACCGAAGATGTCCTTGAACCTAGCCCTAACGTAGAAAATGGCCCATCACAACAATTAGGGTTAGATTAAGGGAGGCTTACAAAGCAGCGAGAGAATCCAATAAAAACACAAGAGAGAAACAAAAACATTACTATGACTTGAAAACAACAAACAAAATGTATGACGTAGGGGATCTTTTTTTTATCAGCAAGATACATTCTTAAAGCAAGGAGTTTCAAAGAAACTGGCAAAATTATGGAAGGGTCCATACGTAATCCTCGAGAAACTAGGTGACGTGGATTACAAAATAAAAATAAACAATAAGGAAGTTGTTATTCATGCGAACAGAATCAAACTATGCCATGAAACCTCAGAACATCGACGAAGAAGATGCAGGTCATTTCAAGATCCACTCATGGATGAAGAACAGCAAGATGTTGGAGACATAGAAGTCCAACAGAGACAACACCTACCACCTGAATATCCTGTTGTCGAACCTAAGGACATCTAGCAGGAAGATCTAGAACAGGAGGAGGATGACTTGGAGCGTACTCTCGAAAAGGAGAGTATAAGATCTAGAACAGGAGGATGACTTGGAGCGTACACTCGAAAAGGAGAGTATAAGATCTAGAACAGGAGGAGGACGAATTGGAGCGTACTCTCGAAGATGAGAGTATAAGATCTAGAACAGGAGGAGGACGACTTGGAGCATACTCTCGAAGAGGAGAGCATAAGATCTAGAACAGGAGGAGGATGACTTGGAGCGTACTCTCGAAGAGGAGAGCATAATAGAGATGGACCTCTCAACTATCACCAATGAGGGAGCAGACATTACAGCTTCGGAATGGTCACCAGAGACGCGTAAAAATCGTCTGATGATTGCGGACATTGCTGATAAGGTCAACGAGCAGAGGGTGTCCTACAACCTCAGACAGCGTCAACTTAACCTTGCCCGTTAGTTTCAGATATCTCTACAGTACGAGTGGTGTCCCTATCCTCAACAGAGGGCTACCTGGAGTGGGGAGGAGTACTGGTGATCCTAACAGAGACGAGCAACATCAACATCGAGCCGGTCAACCCAGGTAGGAGGACCAGGGAGTGTCCAGTGAACAGGGAGGAGTACTGGTAATCCTAACAGTGACGAGCAACATCAACATCGAGCCGGTCAACCCAGGTAGGAGGACCAGGGCGTGTCCAGTGAACAGGGTCAACAGCATCGAGAAGAGTCGTCTTCTACCTAGAAGACAACGGCGAGGAAGAGTTCCAGGATGGTATTGGAAGGAGTCAAGGGACGACCCACTCCAAGATTTCGTCATCACGAGACCAGCCGATCCGCACCATGACGTGTACACTCGTATCGCAACAAAATGTGAAAAGATTGCAAATTTTTTTCCCCACCTAGATATGAACATTTATATTCAAATAACTTTTTTGTACTATAATAACTTCACAAAGTATTTGTATGTTAATAGCTAAATCGCACTTAAGAGGGGTAGTTTTTATTAAAAAAGAGCTTACAAATTGAAGGGTATTGCTGGGAGCCAAAAAGTGACCAAAATGTAAAACAAGGTGTACACTCAAAATTAAGAATGTGCAACTTAAAAAGTGCATAGTTGAAACTAGGAATTGTTGCAACTTAGGACGCTAGCCTAACTTACGATTACATTCCGAGTCTTGAGACAATCTCTACTGTTAGTGTAAATTCCAGTTAAGGATGAACGGCCGGTTCATGACCCGTAGTTCATCCAGGGACAAACTGACTAGCAGAGTTGTGTCCAGTACTTCATCAGAGGATGTTATATATATAAGACCTCTGCATGGTCCAAGAATAATGTAGAGTTAGGGTAGTTTATCCGTAGACAGTTACCATGTACCAACTAACATCATTTGTAAATAATTGTATATTCTATATTCCATGTTGAATGCCAGGCCTTCACCGTGGTTCGGATCCCACGTTAAACTGTAGGTCCTTCATTTCATCTCACAATCACCCTACCATTACACATTAGCGTAAGTGCGTATAACCCGAACGGGTAGTAAGACGCGGTGCTAATAATAATAATAATAATAATATATTATTCCATGTTATTAAACTAGATATATAATAGTACAACATCTCTCGTGTCATTTAAATGTGTGCGTGCGCTCCGATCCTCTATGAACTGGCCACCGGTCATAACATGTATATACAGTAATCTCACCATGAAGAGTCTCGACACGGCTGGAATGTGTGCTCGTGCTAAGGACATGGCCACATTTACTAGCAGGGTGCTGTTGTCTGTGAGAGCTAGCGCCCTCAGATAAACAGAGAGGTTGGTGGTGTTGAGTGGGGGTGTGTTCAGGACAACAAATGACAAACTGTTCACGACTAAACCTGGAACATAGCACAAGTACAAATCATTAGTTAGGCTAGGTTTCAGCGTCTGAAAAATTAAATAGTTCATGTACAATAGCTTGGTTTTATCACGAACAGCCTTTTGAAAGGCCTTTTTATTACCATCAGAATCCTACTATAGATTAGGGCAAACCAAATGGTTATTCGTAAAAAAATATGCATCTGATATGGATGATATCCGTTTACATACTCATTTGAATATCCGCCGTTCGGCTGTTGCCCGACTCAGAATATCCAACTTGACAATTACGCCAAGCTAGGTCATCTGGGAAAGGGCTGATTTGTTGTTTGATTACCGAGTCATTGTCATGACTCTTAACCTCGCGAATGAATTTATTAACCTGATGAAATGAAACCGATGAAATGAGCCTGCAGAATACTACAGGTGGTTGATTGTGTTGCCAGACGCAAGATATCCACCTTGACAAAAACGCCAAGCTAGGTCAGCTGTGAAAGGGCTGACATTTGAATATATATGTTGAAAAAAACTATTATTTACCACCAACTATTATTATATACGAGTATAGGCATTATATTGACTCATCAATGTTTATTATAATTAATTTTAACATAAAAACTATATTGCTATTTTTTTTAAATCAGAGTTTGGTTTCATACATTTAAAACTTCAAAATCAAGTATAAATTAACCTCATCACTAATTTCCAAGTAATTATTTTAAATCAACTACACTCTGTGTATATATCTAACTATTGTATCATCATCTATTGTATCAAGTATCCATCCTGCTTTGATCATCCTTTAGCATTCCCTTAATAATCTTACCAACTATTTCAATCTTCTTAGTAAAAAAAGTATTCATTCTGACACCTGTAAACGATTTTGATTCTCGTGTTTTTTTTGTGAGTTTTTTGGTTTCTTTTAGTGCGGCGTCTTAATACCCATTCAGGATTCTCGTTTTCAGATGTTATTTTCAATTTATATTTTAATTAAGCTAATTTGAATGCTAATAGGTGTGCTTGGACATAGAATCAACGCTATCATATCCAACAATTTACACTAGAATCTGAGGGGTGTAGCATTTACTTAAGACATTGTTGGATCAATTTTTATACAAGTTGTGTGAATTTATGTGAGAAGTACCAAAGTGTGGATAGTAGACCTCAAAACAACACAAAAGATCCATACGAACACATGTTCTTTGTTCGATGTTTCACGAGTTAAGGCTTTCCAAGGTTCTTGTGGAAATGTTAATATCCCTAACTTATATTTAGCTACAGTGTGTGGCTGCAGCCCTGTCTTTATACCAGCAGTGATACGTCACTTACAAGAGGTGCCATCGGGGTGTGTATCAAGTATTATTATTATTATTATTATTATTAGCACCGCGTCTTAAACGTTCGGGTTATACGCACTTATGCTAATGTGTAATGGTAGGATGGTTGTAAGATGAAATGGAGGACCTACAGTTTAACGTGGAATCCGAACCACGGTGGAGGCCTGGTATTCCCCACATTCACAAGTTGTGATTAATACACGTCTTTCCAAAGGCGAAGGAAGGATTTAGTAATCAGATAAAACTGCGCAGTGACCGAGGATTGAACAGAAGTCTGACACCTTACCCCTAGACCATCAGGTATCCAATAAATAGGTTCAATAATAACAACAAACGTACATCAAGTTGGCCCGCCACTTTCTCCAAATGAATTGAAATTCATATAGTCCTTTGTGCTACGTTTGTGCTCATATGTGCCCGAAGCTCAGCGTTTGTGCTATTAAATTACTCAAATTATAACGATTTTAATGTGACGGGCCAACTTGATTTCAAGCTGGGCCACTACATTTTTTAAAACAACCTATCTTGATTTTGATTAAGCCAGTTATTTGTCTTCTTTTTGTGCTAATATGTGCCCAAAGTTCAGCTTTTATGCTATTAAATTACGCCTGTGGCCACATTTTCGAAATCAAAATTTTCTAATGCCATTCGTTAGTGCTCCGTTTGTGCTCCTATGTGCCTGAAACTCAGCTTTGTACCATCAAATCTCTCTTGTTAAAACGATTATAAATCTGTTGTCCACTTGTGGGGTGGAGTCAGGCGGGGCGGATTGCTTGGTACCATGTACTGAATGGGAGATAGCTCGTTCGTCCATTGGAGCGAAGCGGGAAGTCTAATACTGAACAAATGGAGCACAATTGACCGTATATATTTTAACTCGTTTGTAGAATGAGGCGACTAACAAGCCAAGAATAAAATTTACCAAGCAAATATGTTATCTCCTTAAAATGTTGTTGTATCTAAGACTTGGGATGACTTATCTCGTCGTCACTGTATAAACAATATTATAATGTACAGTACTAATACACGTTTTTAATTTAAAAAATAACTTTCAGATTAATTTATATTTAATTAAATATTAAAATTTAGTTTATATGCTTAAGAGTACCTTTATTGCGCTGTTAGTAATCCATTTTATTCCACAACGATGACCAAGTGGTTTTAAACATTGGAATAACACTTACTCTGGTTGCTATCTACACGAATGTTAGGACTCAAATTATTTTTTAGGAACTGAAAACTATTTTTCTGAGTGCACTCAGGACCCGGATTTTGATGACACGTTAGTTTTTTATACATCATAAACAGTTTTCATACGTAGGCCTACTGTACAACCACTAAGCCAAAAAGTTTCTCTCGGGCAACGCCGGGTACTTCAGCTGGTAAGATGTAAATTTCACTTTAAACATTCATAGACCTACGGAAAAAAACTATTTCACGTACAAAGAAAAAGATTTATGACAACTGGGTTAAACAAGACAGTTAATATTTTTATAGATGCCAGTATTTCCATCACTGAGAGTCTGGAACTTTAGGTGGTTTTACTGTTTTGAAACTAGAGCATTACCTTTCTAAATAATATATTGTTACTTTTATATTTTGCTTTAAATACATAGTACTGTGTACAGTGCGTGCTCAAATTATTTTAAAGTAAGTTAGTTAGTTGTAAAAGTTCTCATGCTTTTATTTAGCATATCAGTTTAAAAAGATAATCAGAAAAACAAGACAAGAATTTGAAATAGAAGAAAAACATTTTCCAGAGTGGTTGTTAATTTACAAATAATATTCTATAATTACCCAAATCGATAATACAAGTGACACTCTCATATTATATTATGATTAATTTTGATTATTATTTCATTCTTGTTGCCATCTTATTATGTCAAACGATGTCTAAATTCAGTAAATATCGATCAACCTCACTACGTTATTACTATAATACACTGGGTGACATGATGGTCTAGGGGTAAGGTGTCAGACTTATGTGCTGGTAGTCCGGGGTTCAATCCTCGGTCACGGCACAGATTTATCTGATTGCCAAACCCTCCCTTCACCTCTGACAAGACGTGTATTAATCACAACTTGTGAATGTGCAGAATGCCAGGGCCTCTACCATGGTTCGGATCCTATACCATATGAGTGCAAATAGAGCATATTGGAGTGACTTAAATAAAATTGAATTATGTTATGTTTTTCAATATGTGACCTGCCACATTTAAAAGGTCTAGTTTCACAGCAAAAAAGTTTATATTCATGCACATACGAGCACAAACGAAACAAAACAAATGGTAAAACAAAATTTTGTTACATTGATTTTTTTTAAATGTGGTGAGTCAGCTTGAACTCTAGTCTTCCCTATACCGTAGGCCTAACCTGTAGAAAATATAAATTGGCCCACCAATTAAATGTTCTCTAGATTGCCTAATTTTAGATCAAAAATGTTCCTTTTCGGGCACATATGAGCACAAACGGACCACAATGGAGTGACGTAAATAGAATTTTGTTATGTTGTGTTTCTCAATATATGGCGGGCTAGCTTGAGCTCAAGTTAGCCTTCCCGCTTCGCTCCAAGTACCCGGACGCACAAGCTCTCTTCCCCTCAATATGGTACCAGGCAATCCGCCCCGCAACAATGGTCAGCAGACTTAAAATCATTGTAACAAGCGTAGTTTGATGGAACAAAAGCTGAATTTCGGGCACATATGAGCACAAACGGAGCACTAACAAATGGCATGAACAAATTTTGATTTTGAATATGTGGCGGGCCAACTTGAACATCAAGCTGGCCCGCCACATTATAATCGTTGTCACGGGCGTAATTTAATAGAACAAAAGCTGAATTTCGGGAACATATGAGCACAAACGGAGCACTAACGAATGGTGTAAGAAAATTTGGATTTCTAAGATATGGCGGGCTAACTTGAACTTTCAAGCTGGCCTGCCACATTAAAATCGTTGCCACGGGCGTAATTTAATAGAACAAAAGCTGAATTTTGGTTACATATTAGCACAAATATAGCACAAAGAACTGACTTAATCAAAATAAAGATAGGATGTTTTAAAAAATGTGGCGGGCCAGCTTGAAATCAATTCAGCCCGCCACATTAAAATCGTTATAATTTGAGTTATTTAATAGCACAAACACTGAGCTTCGGGCACATATGAGCACAAACTTAGCACAAAGGACTGTATATATTTCAATTCATTTGGAGAAAGTGGCGGGCCAACTTGATGTACGTAAAAGTAAGGTATAATTTAGAGGAATGTACCCGAATGTTCGTGGCAAGAGTGAGAGAGTCCATCCTTGTACACAAAACCAGGATTTCCCGACCTATATTCTCCGCCATCGGTAAATCAGGCAAGACTAGACTGATGGCCATGTCCAAGTGTTGGCCCACTAATAGGGGCTATTTGAAATAAATGATGGTACAAAATGTTTGAGTGAATGTCCAATAGCTTGATATAAAAATACTTTGCCCTTAAATGATATATTTACTCCGATATAAGGTAACATTATAATTGCATTATATACACGTCTTTTAAAACATTGAGTCAATTAATTTGTTCTTCTAACTTTGAAATCTATTGACTCCCACCTTAAATTTAGAGTGCAATGAAATATTTTTCAATTCTATATTTTTGAGATTCTATTTCGGTGACAATAATACAAAATCATGATTGTATCTGTGAAATCTCGTTTGTTTTTAATAGAAAGCAAGTTAAAATAAGACGCTTTAACTCTGTCATTGTATCGACTGCCATTTGCGGTCAAGTCCGTGGCGAACGTGACGCCTTAGATCATTACACTCTTGAAGAGGGATATCTTTTTTTTAAAGTGCTATTTTTATTTACAGGCTCTCAAAATTCAATTTAAAAAATCTCACAAAGGGACTCACTACCGTTACAAGTTATCCGTATTTAATTTTTCTGATAATGTAGGGAATAATTTTGGAGTAAATTTACCCGAATTTTCTTAGAGGGGGGTAATCTAGGAAAACTACCTTTAGTACACCCCGAGGAGACGCGAACCTTAACCTTCAAGTTACAGGCAATGGAACATATTGAGAGCCTGATATCATATACCACAATACCACCAGTTTGGGTTTACATTTAATGACCGTCTTTGTGTCATAATAAAATCAAAGATATGTATAACCGTGTTAAAGTTTTAAAACTTGTGTTCGTAAAACTAATATGCTCCTAATAATTAGCTAAACCGCTTATTGCACTTATATTGAATATCACTTAGCTGTCATTATGAACCCACAGATAGCAGCTGTCGTCTTATTGTTATTTTCTTTTAAATACCTAGTAATTTTGTTCTACATTACCATTGGAAAGTAAACCACTTGCTAACTTTCCCTGTTTCTTTGCTTCATAAAAGTTCAATTTAAATAAACACTGACCAGTTGACCAAAAGTAGTCATTCTGATCGATTCACAATACATTCTCACATATATTGAAAGTTTTACTGTTTAGATATCTTGGTTAGCTATAATATTATTCGTTGGTAGTCAGAAAATTTACACTTTACACAGATTATTTTTCCAAACCAGTAGAAATACTTTCATAATAATGAACATGTTCACTAAACTAATGCTAACAAATGTTTTATATCAATAATGTTAATGCTTTCTTTTTTCTTTTATGAATTCAGCCAACTAAAAATAATCTTACGCACAGTTAAAACCTTATACCTGTTCCTGAAATTCATTTTTAAATTGTTAATTTATATGTATTATTGTTAATTCGATAAATTAGGTTTAATATACATAACCACTAGATGCTATGTATAATAACCAACATCCTCTGGTTAAAGCGTAAGCTTGAACCTGTCTGAGTCATACGTGGTCTGTTGTGCGTATCAATTGAGGTCCATCTTTTATTGAGTGCGGGCGTGTGCTGTTATCTAGATATGGAATCTGTTAGTTTAACCTAACATAACCTTCAGAATATTATAATTTATCACTTCAGTCAAACAGATTTTGTTATGTAAAATAACCGGTTAAAATAATAAATTGCCTGTATTTAATCACATTAACCACTAATATCGGTCACTTAGGAAAATAACCGGTCATTATGCATAGTAATTAATTTATTACTTTAACGGTAACATACATATAACCAGAAGAAGTACCCCACGTTGGCTGTAGTAACCACACCCGCCTCGGTGGCGTAGTTGTCTAACGCGCTTGTCGTGTTGTGCTCGACTGCTGAGGACGGGGAGATCGAGGTTCGAATCTCGGTCGGGTGAACTGGGAGTGGTTTTTCCTAAATGGTTTTCCACTCTACCTCCACGCAAATGCGGGTTCACTTCCTCTAATTCAACCTTCCCAATTCCTAATCCATTAGCGTGATTAGTACTTAAAGCGTATAAGCCGAACGGGTAGTAAGATGCGGTGCTAAATATTATTATTATTATTATTGTAGTAACCACACAATAGATTGCGTGGTTACCCCTGGGCACGCTTGTCTTTGTTTCAAACAGAGAGAAAAAATCTCTTAATTTTATTTCTTCCGACTCACTTTTTAATTAATTAAAAAAAAATATCATCCACATTTTAAAATTCCGGCTTCTAGGTGCACATGTCCATGCACAGGGGCTACTAATTTTAAAATGTCAGGACTCGCGTGCGGTAAATATCACACAATGCTCATGACAGACAAACTATTCATTTTATCAATATAAGAAGAAGTAGAAGATAGAAGAAGATGGCATTGCACGTTGTGGCTTGCCTCAAATCTTGCGTTAATACGTTACGTTAGTGTTTAGATCGTGAATCAAGATGGCTGCGCACATAAATACAACTGACGCCACGACAAAACAGTTGAGTCGAGAAGCAGCGCGTAAAACTACAATCAATCAGAAGTCGAGTTTCAGAAAGGTGTCTGGATAGCCATCGACAAGCAGGATCAACCCATAAATATTTTAATTTATTACTATTTGACGTGCACTTTCTGAAACGACTGATTATATCAGCACACGAGAACATCTATGAGCGAGAGTGAAAGGACCTACCAATTTTGCCGGGGAAGGTATTTTAACATACCTGCCAAGGTTCTTTTACATACCACAATCAACATGGGGCCGACGGTTTTACTTCCTCTTCGAAGGAGGTTGTGATACGAATTTTTATCACTCGCGAAAAATCCTCCGACCCCAGCTGTGTTTGAACCAACGAACATCGGGGCCTGAGGTGAGCACTTTACCACAAAATCACCGAGTTCGACAATAAATAATACATTTCTGCTTCGCCGCCACTCGGTTTCGAACCATGATTCCCCTATACTAGTTGTTCACAACTGTTTTGTAATTATTTGATAATATAGAATCGTAAAAAAAAAATGGGAAAGCTTGAAAAAGAAAGAGTAAGAAATAAGGCGCCTAATATATACCCTAAGGATACGAGACTCGGGTTTCGTGTTCGTGTCTGTGACGTAAACGCCTATGACCTCAACAACAGAAACATTTGCACGTGCTTTGTTCTGATAAAGAGATTTGTGTTTTGTAAAACAGACATTTCCAGCCTTTCTTTAAAAAGAAATATCCCTCCACTATTCCACGGAAGATGCTTTTCCTTTGCCTATTTTGTTATGTTTACCGCGTCTTATTCGTATGAACTATCCACATTATATTGCATTAATGAGGGAGGTGCACATGTGAGAAAATGCACCCCCCCCCCCCCAAAAAAAAAGCTCTCATCAACACCCGCCATTATTTGAGCCTGGACCCGCCACATTGGTGTAACTAGCTAACGCGCTAGTTTTGCGTTGAGCTAGACTGCCAAGGACGGGAAAATCAAGGTTCGAATCTCACTCGGGTGAACTGGGGGGATGGGGTTCATAAATGATTTTCCACTTTCCCTCAACGCAAATTCGTGTTAACTTCCTCTATATTTAACCTTCCCATTTTCTAATCCATTAGTGTAATTAGTACTTAAGCATATAACCCAAACGGTAGCATGATGTGGTGCTAAGTATTATTATTATTATTATTATTATTATTATTTGAGCCTGGACTAATAAACCACACGCCGGCTTTGTCACTTGTTTGTGCATTGCTTTATTATCAAGTTAAAACCGTGTTCGTCCATTATTCAATTAAAGATTGACGAAGGGAAAATGTCACATGCTTCATTCAAACTTACATAACTATCCTGGCAAGTTTTTTTTATAGGGGTATTATTGAATAAATTTATCGAGTTTTGACGAAGATATTTCATATATCTCTATTACTTCATTTAAGTTTTTCAGTTTTGTCTATAAATACTCTCGCCGTAACGCTGGAAATTAGACGCGACCTTTCCATGCAACTATCAGCCATCGACAGAACGTTTAAGTAAATAAGTCAACAAGCAAATGTTTAATCGTTATTATGCGCACGCCTATACAAGGCCGTGGATATAGCGCTGTATAGCAATAGTTGTTCGACTGTTTGATTATAAATCTCATTGGCCAACTTTTGACTTCTGTTGCGATGCAATTGCATCGATAGTTTGCGTGCTACGATGAGCCCATAGCCTTGTGAAGAACTATTAAAAAGGGAATATATGCGCATAGCTTGGTTGCTAGGCCTTTGCTGAGCCCCTGACCATGACACTGCAGGGGCGTAGTGTTCTTATTAACACCTTTCACTCATTCTCTTTTTTCCAGTCTTCGGTCCAAACTGTATTATTTCTCTCCCCTTCAGTTCAAACTTGTATTATCTCTCCCCCATCTTCGTCCAAACTGGTATTATTTCTCTCCCCTTCAGTTCAAACTTGTATTATCTCTCCCCATCTTCGGTCCAAACTTGTATTATTTCTCTCCCCTTCAGTTCAAACTTGTATTATTTCTCTCCCTTCTTCAGTACAAACTTGTATTATTTCTCTCCTTTCTTCAGTCCAAACTGTATTATTTCACCTAATCTTCGTCCAAACTGGTAATTATTTCTCACCCCATTCTATCGGTCTAAACTTGTATTATTTATCCCTTTCTTCAGCCCAAACTGGTATTATCCTCCTTCTTCGGTCCAAACTGGTTATCATCTCCCCTTCTTCGTCCAAACTCGTATTTCTCTCTCCCTTCTTCAGTCAAACTCGTAGTATCCTCTCCTTCTTCGGTCCAAACTGCGTATTTTCTTTAACTTCATCCCTTCTTCAGTTTCAAACTTGTATTATCTCTCCCCTTCTTCGTCTAAACTGGTTATCCTCCCCCTTCTTCGGTCCAAACTCGTATTATCTCTTCCCTTCATCCTTAACGTTTATTTTCTCTATTTCCCAAATATAAGTGCAGTCTAATAATCTACCCCTTTCCTTCCGTGTTACTACTCGTCAGATAACCACTCTAATAGGTTAAGAATAAGAAAGATATATTTTAAAGAATGTTTACCTACACTTGCGGAAATAAAGAGTCGGAAACCAGTTGGAAAAAGTCTCTCTCTCAACACCAAGCCGAGATTTGGGGCTCGACCTTCCGTCATCGATAAATTAGACTAGATGTATCAAACATTTAGTCCGCGTAACCACCGATATGGGTTTAAGCGATTCCTCACGTTGTGAGCAACACTTCTCAGTTGGTCTGACTAATGATTCAGTCGAGAGTCTTTGTTTGCTCACGTGATATTTTAAAAACTTGTTTGGATCTGATACCAGTTTCTCGTTGCTGTACTATATACTTATGCCGTAGGTCTCACATATATCGTGGGCAACGTTTAAAAAAGCTCTTATGATTAATATATTATGAATATAAAGAATAAAGATTAGGAATTACAGTAAATCAGTAAAGGTTGATCGGGACCATATTTTAGTGAGTTCAAAAATTCACCAAAGTTCTTACAGTTTAGAGAGAAATCCTTTGGTGGTACATGTTATTTTAGAAACATAACTCATCAGTTATCAGTTGTTTTTCACTCCCGCTTCGGTGGCCGAGTGGCTTAGGGCGTTACCCTTACAAGAGACTAGACTGCAAAAGACGGGTAGGTTGGGGTTCGATTCTGGTCGGGTGTACTGAGTTTTCTCCCCTAATTGGTTTTCCACTCTACCTCCACGCTAATATGGATACACTTCCTCTAAATTCAACCTTCCTAATCCCTAACACATTAGTGTAATTAGTACATAGGCGTATTATCCTAACAGGTAGTAGGACGTGGTAAATTAAATTAAAATAATTTGTTTTCACGCAGGAGGCAGCCTACACAAGTATTGCTAGTAGTAAGATTGGGCCGATTCTAAGAACACTCTAAGATCGATTAAGGTGGGATGGAAAGGGTCGCGAGAAATTGTTAGTCTTTTTCAGTTTTAATGGAAAAACATTTTTGGCCAAAATAAAAAAAAATATTATTCCAGTAGAAACATAGAGTTTAATTTTATTCACATGTTTATATCATCAGTTCCTGAATATCTGTCCTGAGTACGGTGGCATTATCTAACACACTTTTTAATTGAAGATAAAAAGTTGTCACGAAATTCAGAACACTCTTGATAGATATTCTAAAAAATTTGAGGTCACCATGTGAAAAAAATTAAACTCTTATGTTTGTACAGGAGCAATATTTGATCTATTTTGGCCAAAAAATGTTTTGCTATAAAAACTGCAAAATTCCTGGCTTTTTCTCGCGTTTTCTTCCGTCCCACCTTAATAAGGTGGAATCGGGAAATAAGAGTACTGTTATCAAAGATTTACAGCAGCTCTTACAATATTTATAATACATTCGTTCGAATCTCGGTCGGGTGAACTGGGGGTGGTTTTTCCTAAATGGTTTTCCACTCCCCTTCCACGCAAATGCGGGCTCACTTCCTCTAATTCAACCTTCCCAACTCCTAATCCATTAGCGTAATTAGTATTTAAAGCGTATAACCCGAACGGGTAGTAAGACGTGGTGCTATTATCATTATTATACATTCCCAGTCATAAAAAGAGGTCAGATTTTCAGTCTCATCCTAAATTGGCAAGGTTTATAAGGGGAGCCGGGAGAATACTACTTACATCAGCGTGTAGAGAGGACGCGAATACATGAATGAAGATCAAAAGTGGAAAATTCCACTCTCAGTCCATTGAACCCAGATCTTCCTAGCAATGATGACTGATGTAATGTTACTAAAGCTTGATTCACAAGTTTGCCGGAAATGGAGAGCAGAATCTGTTCGAGTGGCGCAGTAATTCACACGCCATTATATGTTGGCCCATAATGCTTTGCAAACAAGCTAGAAACAGTTTATTATTTCCAAATTATTGTATTGGGTCACGAACAAGACACACGCACTTCTCATTTAACGAGTTATTCCAAACAATCTAACAACAGTAGATGCAGTTGTCTGCTAGTATCTCGCTTTGTAGGTGCAGGCGCACAGATTTTTTTTTTAAATTTCATTGGATTTCCCAAAAGGTGTTGTCTTAGAGAAAAAGGAATTCTTTTATTTTAGCACCATGTCTTAATACACATTTTGATTTATACGCTTATGTACTAATTACTATAATGGATTTGGGATAAGGAAGATTGACTTTAGAGGGCGTGTACCCGAACTTGCTTGGTGAGAGAGAGAGAGAGAGAGAGGGGGGGGAACATTTAAGGTAAAACTACTCACAGTAAACCCGTTCTCCCCATCACCGGAAGCCCAGTCTATTGCAATAGTAACGCCTTAGACCATGCGGCCATCGAAGCGGGTAAAGGAATGAACCAAACCGACAGTGCAGATAAGGCTAACAATTTGTGATTGGTTTAGAACTTGTCACGTGGTTACGTTTCTGCTCTGCTCTTGTTTTTCAGCGAGCGTATGAATCCACAGAAACACCCTATGCCACTCAGATACGAGGGAGAATTTTTATCGATTTGTTACGATTTTTTTTAAATATACACATTTAACATTTGTGCTATTAATAAATTCCCTCTTAAGGATTTTAGACAGTAACATAGTTAAGTGGGAATGTACCCATATTAACTTGGTTATAGGACGGAAAGATAAAATAAAAGAATAAAACCATTGCCTATACCTCCAAAACCAAACCTCTTCATATACGATGACAAAATGTAGACCAAGGCTACACTCCTTAGACTTCTTGTTCACCATTACGGGTATTAGTCCTATTACCCAATATCAAGTATTCCGGTGTGAATTTTCCTGGTTTATTATTATTATTATTATTATTATTATTATTATTATTATTATTATATTATTATTATATTATTATTATTACGTCAAAGTAGCAGGTTATTAACGAATTATTTTACAGGGTATAGATTAGGTATGTAGCTTATGATGAATGTACCCACATCAGCGTGGAGAGGGGATAGTAAAATCTAAGACACCCTGTGGAAAGCCACCGCTAGTGCGCCCCAGCCTATATTCAAACCCCCGGCCTCTCCATAATTTGAAATCCAGCCTATTGTGATCTTGACACCAAGACTAGTGTTTCCCAACTTGGGTGGTATCACACCCTCCCCGTAGGGGGTGTTTTTGATTTATGGGGAGTGGTAAATTGTAAGGGGTGATAGAGGTGCGTTTAGGTTTTGACGGATATTACAGTAATAACACATTTAGTGGGAAAGGGCCCCAGCGTTGTGAAACAACTACTAACGAAAGGTAGGAATAAACTATAAAATTGAGAAATAGGTGGACTTTAACAAAAACTAACCAACATCGAACCGGAAATTTCTGGTTTGGTGGAATATCTTCATCATAAAGGCATCCATTCATCACACTATGGGCAATTTTGACAGATGATATAAAAATACAACTTATTTGCTATTGTACTTTTTCTAAAATAAAATTGTGTGACTTGATTTTAAGTATTTATCTCTATTTTTCCTGTGTAGGTCTACTTATATATTTACTTGAAGGTAGTGAAGAAAATTATTCGAAATTAATAAAATTGACTCATTCATATTCATAGCTATAAGAAGAACCCAGCGTTATCCAGAGTTACCATTAAGTGCAGTGCATGGTTACCCCGGGGAACACTTTTCTTTTATTCAAACATACAGAAAATAACTCTCCATTTTATTTCTTCCGTCTGTACAAATTATACAGATGGATTGTACAGATAGATAGATAGGAAGGCAGAGGAAGGTTGATAACGATTAAATTGAAATATTTAAATATGACTGTACAATGTAACATAGATTTAAGTTTATTACTACAAATTTAAATATTCTTATCACATTTACCCTTGGAAGAGGGGTAGTGGGGAGGCGGTAACCAGCATCTAATTACCAGAAAGGTTGGGAACCATTGCCTAAGACTACGTGACCACAAAGGGGTGGAGGGAGGGGTAATTGTTCTGTTTTATGTTGAGCTAATTTCAATTTAATCGTTATCAACCTTCCTCTGCCTTCCTATCTATCTATCTATCTATCTATCTATCTATCTATCTCTATCTGTCTGTCTGTCTGTCTGTCATGAGCGTTGTTTGTTATCCACCGCCCTCAGAGGTCTGACATTCAAATATTAGTAACCCTTGTGCACCTTAAAACAGGAATTAAAAAAAAAAAAGATTTTTTTTTAAAATGTATTAACATTTGTACAGTCGGAAGAAATAAAATGGAGAGTTATTTTTCTGTATGTTTGAATAAAATAAAAGTGTTCCCCGGGGTAACCATGCAATGCATTTAATGGTAACTCTGGATAACGCTGGGTTCTTCTGATAGCTATGAATATGAATGAATCAATTTTATTAATTCCGATTAATTTTCTTCACTACCTTCAAGTAAATATATAAGTACACAGGAAAAATAGAGATAAATACAAAAAATCAAGTCACACCATTTTATTTTATAAAAAGTACAGTACATCACTCAACATTGTGTTTTTAAAGCGCACGCTAAGATGAGATGCAAGAAAACTGAGTTTTGTGCAAGTTTTAAGACAACGATTTTTTGGGACACGGTAAATAAAATATTGCTTCAGAAGATGTATTTTCCCACTAAAAATGATCAAAAATTGACCTAAAAAAATAACCTAAAATTAATAAACTATGACTTCAAATTTAGAGAAAAAAAAATCTAAAAATATTGTAATGAATGCACTCGAATAGATCAAACACTTGATTTATAAATGGAAACCATAAAATAAAAATGCAATTTAACATACGATTCTCGCATCATGCTGAGTATAATATTGATTTACAAATTCATGTTTCAAATATATTTTCCATCCAGTTCCAACGCAACCCTTTCCAGATTAATTAAAGTGTCTCCCCACGAATGTGTCTTTGACAAACTCAAAAATAATTAAAATTGACTAAAAAATGACACAAGGGAATAAAATATTACCCTCTAAAACTCCAAAATGACCAAGAAATTGACCATATAGAAACGTGTCCATGACCAAGGGAGCGCGAACAGAACTAATGTACAAATGAGCATTGTTTGTGATGTACCAAATTTAAAAAAATTAAACATGTCATCAAAATCTGGGCTCTGCTCATGACAGATATTCAAGAACTTTTGACTGTAGTATGTGCAACAAATTGAACTAGAAATATCTACTGAAGCCAGGCACGTATAAGGGGGTATGGGGGGAGAAGGTCTTGGGAGACTGAAGCCCCCCTAAATCTAAACAAAAATTAAAAATTATTATAAAAATATATTAAGAAAATTAAAATTATCTTGAATGAAAATTGACGGTCAAAAACTGTGTAAACTTCATTTTTAGTTGCAAGAGTACATTTATTCCATTATTTCTATCAAATGTGTTTCGTTGTTTTCGGGTAATTTCAAACCTGCCACATCACGATCAGATTAAAGTTATCACGGTTGGTAGCAGTGGAGACTAAAGTCACTTGATCTACACTCTTTAACTTAAGTTAAAAATGTCAAAATTTCGTAAAAAAAATATTACAGTTGACCCATGCTTGCATTCACTAATAATTAATATTCTTTTTATAACTACTAATAAAAATGTATGTAAAATTTGTATATATTCTATTAAAAGTCATAAAAAATAGACCTATATCAATTATAAGTGAATAAATAAAATAAAATGGAGAGTTATTTTTCTGTATGTTTGAATAAAAGAATGAGTTTACTTCAATATATTTTTGTACGAAATTTTGATAAACTTTTCTCTCCAGGCAGATCAGATTCGTCCACCCCTCTACCCCCACTGTTTAGTCTTGTGATAATTAAGGGTTATCAACTTCCCCCCATCCCCAAAGAAAATTATGGATACGGGCCTGACTGAAGCAATATTTGATTTACTTCAGCAAAAAAAAAAGAAGTATTTATATAAAAACTGCAAAAATACTGGCCTTAAGTCGAGTTACCTTCAATAACAACTACTTCAGTCAAAACAAATAAAATAAAGAGCAATAACCCGCCTCGGTGGCGTAGTTGGCTAACGCGCTAGTCGTGTTGAGCTCGACTGCTGAGGACGGGGAGATCGAGGTTCGAATCTCGGTCGGGTGAACTGGGGGTGGTTTTTCCTAAATGGTTTTCCACTCTCCCTCCACGCACATGCGGGTTCAATTTCTCTAATTCAACCTTCCCAATTCCTAATCTATTAGCGTAATTAGTACTTAAAGCGTATAACCCGAACGGGTAGTAAGACGCGGTGCTAATATTATTATTAAAGAGCAGTATTTATTGCGATAGACCAAAAAGAAATACCTAATACAACCATTAGCGGAGCCACATAGGTGAACAGGAAGCGTACCAATGAGACGAGAGGGAGCAGCTGTTTGGACCAATAGGCTCGCGTCTCACAAGGCCATGACGCCTCCAGGAGATTTGGGTCACTCCAGTCGTGGAGGAAATCCAGGACTTGAAGCGGGTACAAGCATGTCGAGGTCCTGAAAGCACATCAGATAGAGCGTCATAAAGTCACACAACGTATGTATCACTGTTGCTATTTATTTAATTACAAATTCACATATCATCACTTATAAAACCCACTTCGTTGGTCGTGTGGTCTAATGCGCTAATCTCGTGTTGGAGTAGACTGCCGTTGACGGGGAGATCGGGGTTCAATCCCGGTCGGGTGCACTGTGGGTGGCTTTTCCTAAATGGTTTTCCACTCTCCCTGCACGCAAATTAACATCCTCTGAATTAAGCCTTCCTAATCCCTATCTCATCAGTGCAATTAGTAAATTAGCGTATAACCTGAACAGGTAGTAAGACACCATGCTAAAAAAAACACTTATAAAGGGAATAATATGTTATCTTACACTTAAATGAAAACAAATAATAGTAATAGCGTTTATTTATCTGGTGAAGTTAAGGCGTTAGCCTTATCTTCCACTTAACCAGTGTTGAATACAACATACACTATTACATTTATTGAAATACAATTTAACAAAGAAATATTCAAATAAGTAGAAAAACATTCACACGCTCATTCACACACTCATATAAAGCTCAAGTAGTTTCAAGAACTCGGTTTAGCTTTTAGACAAGATAAATTGTTTAACCACGCTTGAAGGGGAGTCTGGATGTTAGATGACGAGGCACCATACAAACTGCTAGACAACAAACTGCTCGACAAGCTATAAAAAAATATTTGGAAGGCTGGGTGGGTCAAGTGGCCGACACGACTTGGACCAACTGCTAGACAAGCTCAAGTATAGGAGTACAAAGTGATAGACAACCAAGCGGTCGACACGAGAGAACAAATCTGTAAAAGACCAACTGCTAGACACGCGGAAACGACATGGACCAAGTGATCGACACGAGCTGGACCATGTGATAGACAAGCTCCCATATAAGAGGACAAAGTGATAGACAGCCAAGCGGTCGACACGAGAGGACCAACTGCTCGACAAACACCAGATGAATCCAGTTAAGAGTGGCTCAAGTGACAGACAAGTTATTTCAAAACTAACAACGTGATAAACATGGGCTTAGAAAGTTGGGTATAAGGATGGTCTGGATCCTCCTAGAAATTGCTGTCCTCCCGACACCCTAGATTTAACTAGCCCAAAAAGGGTGAGGTCCCCTTATATGTGTATAAACTTAAACTATCGTGTTTTTAATTTTAATAATTTACTTACACATTGCACTCTTCAAAACATATTTTCTAACACTGGTTTAGTTATAATTTCGAATAAATAATAGGTTTTGATACATACAATATGGTATCTGAAAATAAAGAATGTTTCTCTGAATGAAACGAGTTATCGGATCTGAGGAAAGGAGACAAGCGTTTTGTTATAAATGGTAAAATCATACTTTAAGAACTAACAAGATGAAATAAAATTTTATATAAAAGAGCAACTGCCAGAAACTAAGTTGGTAGCTTATGATCAGGGTTCGATTCTGCCAGGTACAGTGAGGGTGATTTTTCTTAAAAGGTTTTCCACCCTGCCACCACGCAAATTCAGGTGCACTATATATAAATTTAATCTTCCTCATTCTCAACACATTAACGTAATTAGTAAATACGCGTATAACCCAAACAGGTGGTAAGACACAGTGCTACAAAAAAAATTCTAATTGCACTAATGGATTAAAGAAGAAATGTTGTTATTATAGGATATGTGCTCTCATTTGCATGTAGGGAGAATGTAAACCATTAATGAAATATCACCCTCCATACACCCGGATGGATTTGAAGCCTGATATTCCCGTCATTGACAGTCCAGTCTATTTTGAGAATGACGCTTTAGACCATCAACCATCGAAGCTAAGAATATTTTGTTGATGTTGCGTTAGCACCAGGTTTATTAATATGTTAAAATAAGGAGCTAAGTTAAGATGAAATAATCCCGCATTAGTGTAAAAGTTAGATGTAAAAATCACAAGGGTGGTAACTATCAGCCCAATCCACTCAGTCGGAATGATTACTCTTATTCAAGCTACTCTAAAACTGGTCTAGGGGTAAGGTGTCAAACTTCTATGCTGGCGGCCGGGGTTCAATCCTCGGTCCCGGCACAGATTTATCTGATTACCAAACCCTTCCTTCACCTCTGACAAGACATCTTGTGAATGTGGGGAATGCCAGGCCTCCACCGTGGTTCGGATTCCACGTTAAACTGTAGGTCCTCCATTTCATCTCACAATCACCCTACCATTACACATTAGCGTAAGTGCGTATAACCCGAATGGGTAGTAAGACGCGGTGCTAATAATAATAATACTCTAAAGCCTTACTAGACCGTATGACAAACAGCGTTATTTAGGAGGTAAAACAACACTTACACCTAGCATAGTGTTATTTAGGAGGTCAGACAATACTTAGACCTAGCAAACAGTGTTATTTAGGAGGTAAAACAACACTTACACCTAGCAAACTGTGTTATTTAGGAGGTCAGACAATACTTAGACCTAGCAAACAGTGTTATTTAGGAGGTCAGACAATACTTAGACCTATCAAACAGTGTTATTTAGGAGGTCAAACAATACTTAGACCTAGCAAACAGTGTTATTTAGGAGGTCAGACAATACTTACACCTAGCAAACAGTGTTATTTAGGAGGTCAGACAATACTTAGACCTATCAAACAGTGTTATTTAGGAGGTCAAACAATACTTAGACCTAGCAAACAGTGTTATTTAGGAGGTCAGACAATACTTACACCTAGCAAACAGTGTTATTTAGGAGGTCAAACAATACTTACACCTAGCAAACAGTGTTATTTAGGAGGTCAAACAATACTTGCACCTAGCAAAAAGTGTTATTATTAAGGAAGTCAAACAATACTTTACACCTAGCATAAAGTGTTATTTAGGAGGTCAAATATACTTACACCTAGCACAGTATTATTTAGGAGGTCAAACAATACTTACACCTTGCATACAGTGTTATTTAGGAGGTTAAACCATACTTACACTACTTGACATATGTTTGCACTTAGCCCACTCTTAACTGAATGATATCAAAGTTTGTCGAGCAGTTGGTCCTCTCGTGTCGACCGCTTGGTTGTCTATCACTTTGTACTACTATACATGAGCTTGTCTAGCAGTTGGTCCAAGTCGTGTCGGCCACTTGACCCACCCAGCCTTCCAAATAATTGTTTTCATTTTGTCTACCGGTTGGTTGTCTATCACATGGTCCAGCTCGTGTCGATCACTTGGTCCGTGTCGTTTCTTCGTGTCTAGCAGTTTGCTGTCTACCACTTTGTCCTCTCGTGTCGACCACTTTGTTGTCTATCACTTTGCCTGCTCCCAGATGACGAGTAGAGCTATCTAGTTTGTTCCAGGACAGTAAAAGAACGAGCATATGTTTGAGATCTATGTATTGGAATAGACATATGTAGAGTGGATTCTGATCTAATAGCACGGCTATGCTTATCTTTCAGAAATAGGAACCGTGAGGATAGGTATTGAGGCCGAGATGTTGATAATATTGTGGTGTGAAGAAATACTAATAAGTGTAGCCTTCGCCTTTGATTTATTCTCAATCAACCCAGTTTATTAAAATACTTAGAAATATGGTCATGCCATTTTAAGTTGAATATGTATCGAACACATGTGTTTTGTAGTCGTTGCAGAGCTCTGTACAAGGATAAGTCGTACATTTTATGGGAGAAAATTCTTTAGTCTTCTCAGTGAATGTAAGCAGCCATACACTTTCTTGCAAATCAAAGTTACTTGAACTGTCCAATTAAGATTTTCATCAATAATCACACCAAGGTTTTTAATAATTGTTGTCTGTGTACTGTGGATACTCCTAATCGTATGTAAGTCAGTAGGGAACGGTCCACATTCAGTGGTAATCTGCTTGTTCCTATAAGAATGGCTTGAGTTTTATCAGGGTTCAATTTAAGTCCAATTTTTTCAGACCAAGCATTTATTTTAGCTATGACATAGAATAAGTGATATCGTTCACATATAGAGAAAAAAGCAATGGCCCTAAAACTGAGCCTTGTGGAACGCCAGCCTCAACTGGGCGCCATGTTGAGAACGTGTTGCCTATCATAACACTTTGCTCGCGACCATGCAAATATGATCTCATCCACTGTATACCGCGTGGAGAGAAATTAAATAATACTTGCAATTTTGCTAATAGAATATTAAAATTAACAGTATTAAAAGCTTTTTAAAAATCTAATATTATAAGAAGTGTTAGCTCGCGCTTATCCATGCTAGTCTAATATCGTCTGTGACATTTATCAACGCGGTACATGTACTATGATGTGATCTGAATCCTAATTGATAGGCAGTTAACAAATTGTGTTTGTTAATGTGTCGGTAAATTTGTTGATGCACTAGGAATTCTAGTTCCTTAGAAAGGGACGGAAGTATACTTATAGGTCTAAAGTCATGTAAATCTTTTGCTAGTCCTTTTTTTTAGGTACAGGCGTAATAAGTGTGAGTTTCCAAAATGCGGGATACTCTCCAGTCATGAGTGAGTAGTTGAATAAGTCAGTTATTGTTGATATAGCATTTCTTAAAATTGTTTGTATTAACATTATTGACAATTAAATTAAATTATATAACGATGTGCCACCCAAACTTTCACGAGTCGTGTCCCTTTTATGGTTATGGCGTAGACAATCTTATCCTCATTAAAATAAGGAAGAAAATACCTCCTATCTTATAAAAGTATAAACGGTCATCACAAATCTTTACAAAGCTATAGTAGTGATCTAAAAAAAAGCAGTAACAAAGGAAAATAAAGGCTTATAACAAGCTAAACAAAGCCATAATAAAGGTAAATAAGGCTTGTAGTAAGCTAAACAAAGCCGTAGCAAAGGGAATTAATGGATTGTAGCCGCAGAAAAAAAAAATACTTGTGGTAAGTTAAAAGGAGACAAAGCTGACCAAGTTGACCTCGGTGGTCTCGGGGTAAAGCTCTCGCCTCAGGTCCCGATGTTCGTGGATTCAAACCCGGACGAAACTGACAGATTTTTCATGAGTGATAAAACCCGTAGCACAACTTCCTTCGGAGAATAAATAAAACCATCAATCTCATGTCGATTGTGGCGTGTATAAGAACCCTGGAAGGTATGTGAGCATACCTCTCCCTACAGAATTGGTAGGCTCTTTTGAACTCGCTCAAAGAATCCACGGTTTCCCTGGAAAGTGTCGGGGATTAGCGTCAGGAAGGGAAACCGGCTGTAAAACAGGGCAACCAAAACCAATATGGCAAATTCTTGTAACTTGTTATAGAAAACCTTGACCCCGCATAAGCGGGATAAGCTTTAGGAAAAATAGAGTATGTACAGTACATGTTTAGTTAGACTAGATAACACTTAATATAACAGCTTATGACAGATAACATTATAATATGTAATAAATATATAACAGTACAGTACTAATCCTATTGACCCTTATATTTAGAAAATCTTATATAATATTATTTTATTTCAACCAGAAAATATTTAATCATATGGTTGTCCTAAATTTAATTCCCCAAGCGGGATTCGTTTAATACATAGGAAAACAAGAAAACAGGGCCTTAAATATATATTACTTTATCGATTTAATGAGATCTCTGGAGATTTGTTGATTAGGGGCGCTGTATAATACACACATAATCTTGGTCATCATCTATCACTTCTCTTCTTCTAATAGTAAACGCATATTTTTATAATAATAATAATAATAAAATAATAATAATAATAGGCAGGCCTACGTTTAATAAAAAGTTACCTAAAGATCTGTAGCTGTAGGCTCACGTACTTAAGTGCCACGCTCATATTTTCTGAGTTCTTGGTAATAGAGAATACTGAGCTCGAACCTAGGTCGGGTATACCGAGGAAGTCTTTTCCTAAATCTTTACATCCACCCTCCAAAGAAATGCGACTAAATTTCCTATACATTCTATCTTACTTTTATTTTCTCTATTACTATTATCAAATAAATATATCCCAGTGTGTTAAAAAGTCGTGATGCAAAAGAAAATGTGATTCAGAACTCTTCTTCGTAGTCAAAGCGAGCCAGCGTTGAGGCAACTCTATCAGAACCCGCTCTATTTCACAACTGCAGTAGCGAGCAAGTATTTAAAGTACAGTACACATTATACTTGGCTGTTTTCCTTCAGGTATCTAATTGAGATCAATACATTCCACTGTAAATATAGCACTATTAAATATATATAGTGAGCAAAACAGGTTCCTAAAATTCAGAACTTTTAAAAAAGTAAGTCCACGCTCATCAATGAAATCGTCAGCGTTTATCTAAACTCATTTACACACACATGTACTACACAAAGTAGAGCTGAGTGATTCTTGAGAAATTATTCCCACCAGTTCATAGCTATTCTTTGAACCAGGGCTGCTCAAAGGATTCAGGGGAATAATGAATAAACAAGAGAATGGATGAAGTTACATAATGAAGAACTTGATGGTTTATATACATCCTTAAACATAGTAATCAAGGCACTCAGACAGAGAAGGGTTGGGGAGTATGGGTGATGACAGGCATGCACACGACTTTTAAGTTGGGATACCAAAAGATGTTGATGGGAGAATAATATGAAAATTGATTTGTAGGAGCAAATTCTCGATTTGAAGGACCAACAAACACGTGGATATGGATGGAAGTGATACTTAACACCTTGGTTCATACTTTAACTAAGTTCATCTATAACGACGCAAACGTTGTTAGAGAAGGAGAGGATGTGTTTTCCCAAATATTAAAATAGCCCGACTTAAGTCAGTTACTCGAATGAAAGATGATCAAAAAAGGAGTTGGCAGTGCTAGCGAGCGTGAGATGTGTAAGATGCAGGGGCGTTCGAAGCAGATGAATGAATCAACTGAACGAAGCTATCCTAAACACCAATAAATTTAGAAAACTATATTTTTCACATACCACGAGATTCTTGAATCATAAACCTACGTCCCATTTGATCAATATAATCTGGAGGCATATGTAAGTGACTGTTTTGAACCTGCCTCATTGAGCCGATTGGACTTTCAGTGGGAAATGCAAAGCTTCCCAGAGTCGAGGCAAGGAAGTCAAGTTCCCGTACTATCGATTCCCAAAATATGTTTAACTTTCGTGGACCACATCAATTTTTCTCAATAAAAGCTGTAGCGAGATCATTCTGGCAGGTAGATGTTGACCTTAAAATTACCAACGCTAATAAACAGGAGAAGAAAGACGCCGTGCGAGTTAAGTTATTCAATTTGCACAGTGATTTTAAGACAAACTGTGAACACGAATGATTTGTTGAGCATGATTGGCACGAAACATTAAAGGCGTGGCAGCTATTAGCGTTAATATAAACAATGGAGAGCAAAACAAATGAACACAGAGACTTATTTGGAATTACTCAACTTTGGTTTCAAGGTGAAGATATGATGGGGCAGAAATGTAATAACTTAAATGAATTGTTTTAAGGTTCTTCGGTGACCTGGTGGTCTAGGGGTAAGGTGTCAGACTTCTGTGCTGGCGGCCGGGGTTCGATCCTCGGTCCCGGCACAGATTTATCTGATTTCCAAAACCTTCCTACACCTCTGACAAGACATCTTGTGAATGTGTGGAATGCCAGGTCGCCACCGTGGTTCGGATTCCACGTTAAACTGTAGGTCCTTCATTTCATCTCACAATCACCCTACCATTACACATTAGCGTAAGTGCGTATAACCCGAACGGGTAGTAAGACGCGGTGCTTAATTAATAATAATAATAATTTTAAGGTTCTTGAATGGACAATTTCATGCCATCTGATTCGTGATTATTGGAGCCGGGATATTTATCTAGTATCATATAACAAAATATGTATGTAGATATGTAATTAAATAGAGTTAAATCTGTATCTAAATGTGCATATTTAAAAAATATGTAACATCATAACTATAGACTAACTATTTATCAAAAAAGTAACATTTAGCCTGTTTACAATGTAATTGTCATATATATTGATGGATTTACCTGTACTTTGCTGCACAATACACATTATTATATACATTTCAACGTTTTATGGGGTCATTGATTGCCTATTGTCAGACAGAATAAGTTACACTTGTAGGCAAAAAATGAACTTTCAACGTCACATGATGTCATTGGGAATATTTTAACAGATTATTTTTTTCGGGAGGAACGTCCTTAGGGGGATCTATATCATTTCCTTTAAGAACATGGCTTACACTGACAAACGTTGAATATACTGGATTTATTTTTAACATTGATTGGAACTTAGTAGACAGATCCTCACCATTTTTTCCTTGCACATAACTTAGCTTTTCAATTTTGTGTTTTCCACTATATCCATAGATTCTTTTAATGGAAGTTCAGTCATTTGATATTCTCAGCCAGCCGAAGTTTCTCCTAATGTATGTGGTTGAACTGGCCACTTTTGGATCACGGAATGCATTCTGCCAGTCATACACAGATATTACACACTCACGGGCGAACATATCTATTACTGACTTCCCAGCTCCAAAATGTTCATATTTCATTTTAGAATTTGGTTGCTTCTATCCATGTTCCTAGACCATATATTTTTTTTGCAAAATTCTTAGAAAATCCATCCCAAGGCTCATTTTGAACATATTTAATAATAGGGGACAGAGGAATGTACTTAGAGGAAAAACCTTCGACTACCTGAGCTGGATTTAACCCTTTATAGTTCATTAGCACATTTATTTTGGTATAATATCCAACCAAACAATATTTTAAGATTCAATAATTGTCAATTAGTAAAAAATATAGTAGAAAATCACAAAATATGTGGTTTTATGTAAAATTATGTAAAATAGGAAAAAAAATGTCAAAATATTGTAACGCAGGGCTCGTGACCTGGAAGGTTCTTTTAGAGATATTGGGGTATGTTGCTGATTAAGCACGAATGAAATTGCCTACGGAATATATAAGGTTTTGATTATTTTAAAAAAATCACACCAAAAGATTCACAAAATTAAATATACAACTGAACAATTCAAAAATTAGGTAATCAAAGTAATAGTTTGTAAATTAATAAATAAATGAAAACATAATAAATAGAATTGCGCTGAATCGATGATAACTAAGCAGTTCACTGAGTTAAGAAATACTAGTAATGGTTTTTAGATGAATAAACAAATGAAATCATATAACATAGAATTACTAGATTAATTATAAATAAACAGTTCAATTGTTTGTAAAAAAAAATCCACATAAACTAGAATTACAATAAATCAAGTAAACAGCTTGTTGATAAAAATACTGAGTAACAATTTAAATATCCAAATATCAGTTTCCTAAATTGTTCATTCACGGTACACCGCCACTGGTCTCTGCGCCGTACACACCACACCGGCACATATCACACGAACACCGGACTCGCTGGTCCACTCCCGGTCTCAATGGCTGGGAACCAAGAACTGAGTACCTCTGGTTATCGCTGACTGTGTATATACAAGGGTGGTCCCAGCTAAGGGTCTGGAATCCTCCACTTCTAGAATTAAAAGGACCCAGACCCTTTCATATGTGTGCCCCGTCTTCCCCCCCTGACCATCAAGTGAGAAGGCTGCTACATATCTGCTATGACAAGGAGGGAGACAGAGAGAACAAGGAGCGCAGTCAGGGTAAACTATGAGAGCGCGCCAGTTCCGCTGTTAAACACTAATCTTGTTACAACATGGGAAATATAATATATTATCCCTAATATGATGATTCGTAGAAATTTCTATTTTATGAACATCTAAATGGCGAGGAATAGAATAATAAATCCTAGCTCTAGTGATTTATTACACAGGAAACAACATTAGATGGATGCAGGTGACAATCAGTACCTTGGATGACTTGTATGATTTATATGACCACTAACGTTGTATGTGTAACTCACATAAATAACATTGATACAATTGAAGAGGGGAAGTATTCCAGGTATCTAGAACCACTCACTTTTTAACTACGTGTATGTCATGCGTCAACAAACTTTTATGGCGATATTACAATGCCTTTAAAAGGTAAAGTTAAAATAACACATTTAAATGCCAAGCAATTGCTTCATATTTTAAAATGATGTTACTGTATTGAAACTTCTAACAAATATTAAATACTACATACACATTAATAATTGCTGAAATTTAATTGTTCTGGTCACTGCTTTGTCTTGGGCACATTTTTAAAACGTTATTTTTTTTATGTTTTATTCTGTATTCCAATGGAAATACCTATCTCACAACCAACACTATTTTGTTTTTGTCCTAAATTTTAAAACATTCTTTATCCCTTGATATTTTCACGCCATGAACTTCCTGAGCATCGTGGCTTGTCATCACCCTGGGTCTTGAGATGGGACTCGATCTGGGAACACTCAGTTGTATATTCTGTTCTACATTACAAACGACAAGAAAGAAAACATATCACACTCGTCAAACCAGTTTTAGTGTGTGCAAACATGTTTGAGGGCATTCATGCACATCGCGAATGTCGGGGTATTTCACTTCCACGTGAGTGAGTGGCTAAAGAAACCATCCATGCTCACTAAGGTTCTGGTTCCATTCTCAGCGATGTCTCAAATTGATTTATTTGGAGCTCTTTTAACAGTGTTTTTTTGTTCGCTGTTTCTTACTACCCATTTGAAATACCACCGTATTTACACTGATGGGGTATAAATGAGGAAGGTAGGATTGAGAGAAAATGTTTTCGCATTTGTGTAAAAAGAGTAGGCCTATGGGAAACCATTTTGGAAAAAAAATCTTGCAAATACACAACCGGATTTGAACTCCAATTTCCCCATCCCTGACAGTAGGCCTATACTAGAGTAACACCTTAGATCAGTGGTTCCCAAACCTGCTCTACTCGCGAACATCTGAGTTGCATGAACCCCATGAGAAATATTCATAGCCACGTACTTAATTTTATATCTAATTTGTATTAAAGTTAGTTATTAATTAAAATAAAAAGGATCTATTTAAATTAACCTACTATAGCTCTGGTAGGTACTTTGGGATAGGTACCCAACTAAAAATAATCAAGAATATTGAAACTACGTAAGTACAAGTTCTAATAACTATAAATTTATTTTATATTTTTTAACTAAAATTAAATAAGCAAAGTAGTAACGTTTTCTTCTCTTTACTGTCACAATATTATCACATTTCAAATGTTTTTTAAAATTATACTGGAAATTGCTGTTTCGACATAACTGAAATACCTTCTTATAACCACAAAATTTCATGACGATTTAGGTTTCAAAACTGTTTACAAGTTTTAACAACTACTCACCTCTTCACGTGACTTAGTGAGAAGGATGCTTTTGCTTTGTATGGCACTGAGCTTTAAAGTCAGGTAGGTGACCTGGTGGTCTAGGGGTAAGGTGTCAGACTTCTGTGCTGGCGGCCGGGGTTCAATCCTCGGTCCCGGCACAGATTTATCTGATTACCAAACCCTTCCTAACCTCTGACAAGACATCTTGTGAATGTGTGGAATGCCAGGCCGCCACCGTGGTTCGGATTCCACGTTAAACTGTAGGTCCTTCATTTCATCTCACAATCACCCTACCATTACACATTAGCGTAAGTGCGTATAACCCGAACGGGTAGTAAGACGCGGTGCTAATAATAATAATAATAATAATAATAATAATAATCTAGCACATGCCTAACAGATGGCAGCATAGAAGAAGAAGAAGAAGAAGAAAATCATTAATGTTATTCGTTAAATAAATGTTGGAGTTAAAATCATTCTAAAAGGGGACAATTCAGCCATCTCGGCCATATTATGTAAACATTTGAATAATTATTTGAGGGTAAATTTTATTTAAATTTTTTCTTTAGGAGTATCTATTACATTCCA
Organism: Timema cristinae; assembly: GCA_039000515.1. Taxonomy (NCBI): domain Eukaryota; kingdom Metazoa; phylum Arthropoda; class Insecta; order Phasmatodea; family Timematidae; genus Timema; species Timema cristinae. The sequence continues at coordinate 189,799 of JBCFYV010000811.1, forward strand.
TTAACAGTAATTCCTATATTTTCTGAATATTTTGAAGTTATTCAGTGGTTTCTTTAATACTCCGCCTTGCAATATCTTGACAATCAAGGTTAATCGTGCATCACTCATTAAAGAGGGAAAATAATATAAAGTTCATTAGCGATTGGAGTGGTGGCAACTGACAGCAAATAATTTGTATTGCGAACATTGTTTGAAAGTTTCTAATGTTAACCTGTGTGGAAATAATTATTGTTTACTTAGTAATACTATATTAATATCAGTCGAAAGTGTTAATAAATGCTTCTAATAATACTTTTCTAAGAATTACACTATAATTAGCTTTTTCGTAACTTATTGAAAGAATATATATTAATAAAACTACTAGTTTTTTTGTTTCTCGGTAATGGCAACAATATATATTATTATAGCGAATGAAATAATAAACTAAAATTATTATATTCACAATTTATCTTCTTATAACCGTTGAGTGTATATATACACTCAACGTTATAACTCGCCACCAAGATAAATAAAAGTGTTTTTGTAACTTAGAGAAAGAGCTATACAATATATTAGTTTTAAAATAAAACGTATTAATTTTTTTAAACATATATGCATGTATACAATCACACACACCATCTTCATTACGTCATCCACGACCTTCATTTCTTTTGGTTAGCCATATTAATATGTGAAGAGAACGCAGCCTTTTAGAAGCTCTCATTTGCAAAGCATTTTTAAGTGAACCACAAAAGCAGCTTGAAAAAAAAAGAAGGAAACATCCAATCAGTTATTTTCAAAAGTTCGTGTTCCAATAATTTAAAAACTGTTAAAAGAAAAACACAATTAAAAACAAATTGATTGTTGTGAAAGATTTGATTGCCAAAAGTGATAGCAGCTCAATATAGGGTCTCTATTGAATGAGAGTATAGGCTATCTGGTATCTTTTGGTAGCTGTCAGTTACCACCCCTCCAGTGGCGAATAGATACATAAGAGTAGATCTGGTATCTTTTGGTAGCTGTCAGTTACCACCCCTCCAGTGGCGAATAGATACATAAGAGTAGATCTGGTAACTTTTGATAGCAGTCAGTTACCACCCCTCCAGTGGCGAATAGATACATGAGAGTAGATCTGGTAACTTTTGATAGCTGTCAGCTACCACCCCTCCAGTGGCGAATAGATACATGAGAGTAGATCTGGTAACTTTTGATAGCTGTCAGCTACCACCCTTCCAGTAGCGAATAGATACATAAGAGTAGATCTGGTAAACTTTTGATAGCTGTCAGTTACCACCCTCCAGTGGCGAATAGATACATGAGAGTAGATTTGGTAACTTTTGATAGCTGTCAGCTACCACCCTTCCATAGCGAATAGATACATAAGATTAGATCTGGTAACTTTTGATAGCTGTCAGTTACCACCCTCCAGTGGCGAATAGATACATGAGAGTAGATCTGGTAACTTTTGATAGCTGTCAGCTACCACCCTCCAGTGGCGAATAGATACATGAGAGTAGATCTGGTAACTTTTGATAGCAGTCAGCTACCACCCTTCCAGTAGCGAATAGATACATGAGAGTAGATCTGGTAACTTTTGATAGCTTTCAACTAATACAACTCAGGTGGCGAATTGACTTTATATTTTCGAGGTGGCAGGTTTAATTTATTGTTAATCGAACATACCTTCAACATATGTCTGGGCTATAGGCTAAACCTAATTTAGGTGGACATTATATAATGTGCACGTTAGATATCCTTAATCCCAAAAGATTTGATATGGAAAATCTTACCGTCTAATTCCGGAAAACTTCGGTTTTGAAAAATGTTTTAACTATTATTTTTTCCTGGTAAACTTTTCTAGCTATTTAAATTGAATTACTGCAATCAATATATCTCCAGTTTTAAAGTTTCCATTTCTCTTTGGTTTCTAAGGACGTTATTACCAGAAATAAATAATGACCCACTTCAGTGGCTGCCTGGTCTAAGGTGTCACTCTCACAATAGACTAGATTGTCAATGACGGGGAGATCGGGTTTTGAATTCCGGTCAATGTACTGAAGGTTCTTTTTCCAAAACGGGGGTTTACCCTCTCCCTTCACGAAAATACGTGTACACGTCATATAAATGCAACTTTAGTCATCCTATCCATCAGCAATTAGAGTTGTCAGTACATAGGCGTAGGCCTAGACCCCAAAAGGGCAGTAGAATGCCGTGTTAAAAAAATATCAAGTGAGTCAAAATAAAGTAATCACAGAAATTACAACTCTTATTACACCCAACGTATTGACTACAACGCTTCGGTGTTGAATGTTGACAAGATATTCTAATATTTCAATATTATGGTCAATCTGACCGTCACTTTAGGTTAGTCGGTAACGTGTCTGTCTACTGAGCTAAGGGTCCCGGGTTCAATTCCCGGCATGGCCGAACAAATTAACACTGGTGAAATATGCACTTTCTCTTTCAGAGTGATGAATTAACGGGCGGGGACTGAATGTTGTGTCTGTGCTAGTCTTAAGTTAAATTACGATAAGGGCTTAGCAAGCCAGCAGTGGAAAATATATTACTTCAATAAAATAACCGACCCAGGCCACAGGCGAAAAACACAAAAATATACACACAAAAAAGTCAATGCCTTAAATACACCCTCTTTCACGGAGATTCAATGCTCTGAACATTTGGCCAAAAATATTTATTTTTCTAAATACATTATTTGAGTTTTATTTTAAGAATACGATATCATCAGTAAGATAATACAAATGATTATTCACCTCCCTAGTATGCTGCAAGCTGGCACTACGCAAAACCTTTCGGAAAATGTACCATAACATTTTCATCTCTACTAACACCACCACCCACCGGTGGGCAAACGAAACAGATGAGTAAATCTTATCTTGCCTGTTTGTCCATTACGGAGAGGTTTGTCAAGTGTTCTGAATATTCTTTCGACAAAATATCTGTTACATTTGCTCTAAAGTCACGTAAGCCTAACCAATTAGTGTTAATATGCAAGCCTGGACTTGT